>JAFVLL020018764.1:0-19605 GCA_021397915.2 Tor tambroides
TCTGGTCCTGCGTTTAGCACTCTCCAAGTGTTAGCTGCCTTACCGAGCCATTCTGTGTTCTCTAGTCTTAGTTTAGTTTGTTTTGTTTATAGTCTTGTTTCCCGTTTCCTACCCTCGTATCGTGGATTAACCCTTGTCTCGCCATCGGACCCTGTTTGCACCTCTCTCGGATTTCTGCACGTGTACCTGGATTATCTCTCTGCCTTGCCCACTTGGATATTGTTTGCCGATCACCGACCCATGCTTGATCTAGGATTATTCTGTGTCTTGCCCCTGCCATACCTGTTAGCCATTGTTCGACCCTGCTTATGTTTATGACCACGTCTCTGTCCAAATAAAGCTTTGCACATGGATCCGCACGTCTCACGTCTTGTTCGCCCCATTACATACAGTAAATCATGCTCAGTGTTTGAATTTACACTTCCACTTTGTACATACTTTTAAGTCTCGGGTCACCTCTAGCTTTCTCATAAGAGGATAACCATGAGGTTTTCAATGAGAAGCAAAACAAGAGTTTCCTGCTTTCCAGAACATTTTTCTTTCCCAAACAAAATTCCATGATAATTCTAAACAGCTGTGTATCGCACCTCTGATACTGACAGCATGCGTGAGTTCACAAAACTATGTTTTGCACTGGCCCTGACCCAATGCCCTACTTGAGTGACTCACCTGATCCAAATATTACCCAGCCAGTCTTTTGTTGCTTCTTTACTGAGTAACAACAGAACTTGTGCAGCAGCAGTTCACTTCTCTGCTAAATCTTCAACCAGCTGACCTCAGATCCACATAGTCATATTTCGTCTATTTTGTGATGTCATGGTACAGATAAGAATGACAGTCAGGCAGCATTCAAGACCTTTTTTGGCAGCACATGCTGTCAGAGTGCTCTCAGGGGAATGACTCAGTCCAAGTACTGGGAAAGCAAACCTGCAAAACAAAACTGCCAATTCCTATCCCCTCTTTTATCTATTATATAGGAGATGTAGACAGATTTGTGTAGGAAACACACAGACACACGAGCAGGCTCATTCGAAATATTGTGGATAAAATAGTTCAAAGAAGTTAAGATTGACTAAATTACATATTAGACACAATATCGCCAGTTACTTCGTCTGTTTGTGCTCCTCCAACTAAAACGAAACCAAAGGAGAATTAGGCAATCAGTCATTACAAGACTCCAAGCAATACAAAGTGGCCTACCAAATACCAAAGAAATCACTCCCAAAACTAAAATCACTTGTCGCCACCTAATGGCTCAATTATGTAACCTGCAAAATGCCAACCAATGTGCAATTTTTTTTGTTGTAAAGTAATCTATTTGAACTATGAAAATAATATTTTGATTTGAAAATAACATTCACTCTAAATTATGCATACACCTGCCTTCTTGTTCTGTCACATTCAACTACGATGTACATGAATAACGTAAATTATACATTTAAAAATCAAAGCAGCAAAATCTGACAAAAATGGAGTGGTTGCATAACTTAATATTTCGACCATGTAACATCTGAATCAAATATTAAATGTTTAGCTTCTTACCTCGCACTCTTTCACCTTTCAAAACACGTTGGAATTCTCCTTCTGTGAAGAGGAAAGCCCACCTTCTTTTATTTGATTGGCATCTTAATCATGTTGACATTAATAATAATAATAATAATAATAATAACAGGCTAATTATATTATTATTATTATTATTATTAGGATATGTATGTAAAATGTATTGCCAGATGCTATTCAATGTTTATGGTCTTTTCGAGCTAAGCGCTATATTGAAATCGATGAAATATTAAAAATGAACCGGTGTTTGTAGCAAAAAACGATTCAAATACAATATTACAAAGCCATATTGCATTATATTGTATGCATCATCTCGAAAATAAAACCTCATGTTAATAAAGTCCGTACAGTCAGCGTTATTTGTCTGAATAATGTTATGATTCATGTATTTTATTTCTTGATTGAGCAACATCTATTTCGTTTTACGTTTATACATCTATGGCGTTTTACTTGAAGGCTTCCTTAGGAAAAGTAATATAATATAAGTATGTAGGCTAGGCTATATGATGTTGAATTAACTGTCTGGAGTTTTGTAAGTTGTGTTTCAAACATTTCTGACAATGAACCTGTTTTTGCATGCAAAATTTACCTGAAATTTCTTTAAAATGACTGCACCTTAAGGGCTGGTTCAAGCGTCATTCTCAAAATATATAAATAAATAAATACATAAATAAAAAAAATAAATAAGTAAATTTTTCTGCCAAAAGATTTGTTTTGAAAGAACAGTTGTTTGTTTTGAATTCAGTTTAGATAGGTTTTGTCCTATAATAGATGATTTATTAACAGAGATGATAACAACAGTGACGAATTCTCATAAAAAATGTTTTTTTACCCTAAGAATTTTTTCACATTCTTTTTTAAAGATGGTGTCAATATCATCTCAAAATACTTACCCATCATCCTATGATCAAATGATCAGACTATAATCAATAAGTCATAACATTAATCATAACATTATGATTAATGATTAATGTCTCATGCATAAACCCACAACTCCATGAGGATTTTACACATTATAAATCAATATAACAATACCAGTAATACCACTTATCTTTTTGAATTATTTTTAATATTGATAACACCAAAAAAGTGCAAGAATTTTTAAAATTATTTATATTTTATATGTTAACAATATAGAGACAACCTATTTCATATTATTATAAATATTTAATTATCAAATTTTACCTTTTACACACCTTTAAGTCTTTTTCATAAGCCTTTTTCATCTTTTTCTCAAAAGTTAAGGCTCATTTTCACAATATTTTGAGAATGACTCAAATGTGCGTTCAACTGTGCTCATTTAAATTGTTTTTCTGAGTTAACATATGGTACATGAATATATTTTATCATTGCAGTACTTCACCCTGCTTTTAATGGGTCTCATTCATGAGTGACACATTTTGAAGATACAATGTCACGTTCACAGAAGGCCCCTGATGCAACTTGTCTTACCCAAGAGCCTGTCCATGGTCCCAGCCCAGTTTGTGGAGACAGCAGAGCCCTCATCCCCCTCGAAAAGGACCATTGCATCTGGGGCAAAGAGCTCAGAGATTTCACCCAAGAGCACATCAATGGTCCCAGCCCCATTTGTGGAGGCAGCAGAATGCTTTTGCCCCTCAATCACGACCATGACATCTGTGGCAAAGAGCTGTGAGGCTTCACCCAAGAACATATCCATGGTGCCATCCCTATTTTTGGAGGCAGCAGAACCCTCATGCCCATCAATCACGACCATTACGTCAAAGAGCTCCGAGGGTTAACCCAAGAGGGCACCCATGGTCCCAGTGCCATTTGTGGAGACAGCAGAACGCTTATGCCCTCCAATCACGGCCATGGCATCTGGAGCAAAGAGCTGTGAGGCTTTACCCAAGAACATATCCATGGTCCAATCCCCATTTTTGGAGGCAGCAGAACCCTCATGCCCATCAATCATGACCATTACATCAAAGGGCTCAGAGGGTTCACCCAAGAGCGCATCCATGGTCCCAGTGCCATTTGTGGAGACAGCAGAACGCTTATGCCAATCAACCACAACTATCACATCTGGGGCAAAGAGCTTTGTGGCAACACCGAAGAGCCTATTCATGGTTCTGGCCCAACTAATAGAAGTAGTCACTTAACCCGTAAAACATTAGGTGACTAAAAGGCCCAAATGAAAACATTTTTATACTTATTGGTTTTCATTTTTATATTTCCATACTTATTTGTATATGTGCACTAGTAAGAAATTATCTGTGCATTACTAAGAAATTATCTGTGCATTAGTAAGAAAATATCTGTGCATCTGTAAGAAAATATCTATGCATTTATAAGAAAATATCTGTGCATTTGAAAGAAAATATCTGTGCATCTGTGAGAAAATATCTGTGCATTTGTTAGAAAAAAATTGTGCATCTGTAAGAAAATATCTGTGCATCTGTGAGAAAATATCTGTGCATTTATAAGAAAATATCTGTGCATTTGTAAGAAAATATCTGTGCATCTGTGAGAAAATATCTGTGCATTTATAAGAAAATATCTGTGCATTTGTAAAAATAAAATATAGAATGTAGAAATAAATTTTCTCATGAAAATTTATTGACTTTGTCTTTTATTAGATGAAAATATTTCACCCATAGGTATAAAAAAAAGAAAAAAGAAAAAAAGGACCTAAATCCAGATGTCTTTGTTTCAATCAAAGCCGTCCCAGACAGAGTGATAACTTTTACAGCATCATAACGTGAGACAAAACAGTGTTGTAAAATATGACCAAAATTCTAGAGCTTGTCTAATGAATAAATTGAAGCAAAGTCTAAATTTAAGGTATGCTTTTCTGTCACTTTGCCATTGTTCCATGTTTGTGACTTTAAAAGTGTGTAAAGAAATGGAAATGGAGGTTTGAAACACTAATTGCTGTAAGTGATGAGCTCTGAAACATTTCATGGATGTTTCAATGATTCATCAATGAAAACTTTAAAAGGACAGTGCCCAAAAATTTAAATATGTCCTTTTGACAGTATCTGGCCCGCAGACAGCAGTTCAGACATTCTGCTTATCTCTTTACAGTGTGTGTTCCACGGAATAAAGTAAGTCATAAATGTTTGTAACAGCTTAATAGTCAACATCTTTAAACAGATGGTGCAGGTTATGTTGTCTGTAGCTTCTGCTGTTGAAAAAAAAAGAAAAAAAAAAAGAGATGACATTTGAAATTCATAACTGCTTGGGTGTGATGGTTTCTACTATTTGCCTTTTTTTGAAGGGTCTCACAGGGCTGAACATGTCTATGGGGATTAGAGAGAGCAGAGAGTGATGAGGTGGTCATGACGTTGGAAAAAATATGAGCAGGTAGGGCTCATTTTTGCTTTAACATTAATGCTGAAATTATACGGGGAGAACTATTTAAGCAACTATGTGAAGATAATGGCCCTGTGTCTTCATCGAGTGCCAGGAGAATTCTGGAAAGTAACACAATCCGCTGGAATCCCAACAGCAGACCTGCATTGTATTTGGGTTATTTCTCAGCAGCAGTGAATTCTGCGGGTGTAAGCATAGGCCCATAAAAATATCACATATATGCCCTGGGTACATTTTGTACCACAAACATCACATTTCACTCATACACAAAATGGGGCAGAACTGGTGCTATAGTTTTTTTTCTTCTTGCTTTTAATTTTCAAAGCCTTTATTACCTCTAACCATTACTCATTTAGAGTTTACATTTGTATCAGGGAATGTGCATTAATTTAAGAGGCAGCCTCAAATCATTATGCAGTATAAGTATCAGAAGTATCTAACATGCTGTTCATAAAGCTCTCTTTATCTCAGCTACATGGTGGAAATGAAAAAAAAAGGAAATTAAAATGGAACATAAATGCGTTTGACGCAATTAATATTTAAATAATTTATTTTACCCTGATTAAATTATTAGTCCATTAGTTTTGAAAATATAATAATTTATGTTTTATTTTGATTTATATCAAGCAATTTTCATATTTTAATATTAGGTCTGGGGCATGGGTAAAAAAAATATAAATTCAAAGGCATTTGAAAAGTATCAAAAATTATGATGAAACCATGGTTTAAAAAAAAAAAAAAAAAAAACCCTTAGGGAATAATGTGTTAAAATATTCTCTGGAACTACTGGTGATATTGGACTGTTGGACATCTGATTATGGATTATTTGGATATTTAATCCCTCTCTCGACTATACTAACAAATATTTGGTGTAGAAACAATTTTCACTCTGAATGTTTAGATTATTTATTTTTATACAAATATCAAAAGCATTTCTGGGTAGTGTAAATGAAATAATGCCACCATTGCCAGCAGTCATAATGTGGGCTACATGCATATGATCCTCAAAAGTTTCCAAGTAAATAAACAACTTGATACAAATAAAGAAACAGCTATTTATTCTCATTTCCTGTAGGCTTGTTTACTGCGCTTGTATTTTCACACCAACCACCGGTCTTTAGCAGTTGCATTTTCCTTCACCAGTTTCCCCAATTGATCCCAGAATAGAGCTGAAAAATAACAAGCTCCACTGCTTGGTATAATTGTTCACCGCCATTGCCTGAGGTCAAGTGCATTTCCAAAACTGATTTGCGTTTCAGTTTTTCCTCTCTTGTGGAAGCCGGGGGAAAATCCCTCAGTGAAAGAGGGACACCCGCTCTGATTTCAGCCGTCTTCTCAGCTGCAGTCGGGCCTCTGGGTGACCTCGTGAGGCTGGGACTAAATTGGCTGCTCTTAAAACCACAAAGCCACAGTTGTCTCGCTCAAGCCAATTTTACTGCCTACTCAGAGTGGCCTCTGATCGCAGGAAAACACAACACAGTTGGCTGATGTGGCCGGGGCAAATGTGTTTAACCGACTTACAACGGCCAATGGAAAAAGGATGTGTTGCACTTTGTAAAAGCTCTCTCTCTCTATCTAAAGCATTATCTGAGCTCACATTTGTCTAAACAAATCAACTCTGCCATCAGTTCTGTTTGGATCTCAGTAGCTTGACTGATGAATGGGAACATTACAGCACAACACAACACAACACTCTAAAAACAGAACGAGATCAGTGGATGTCATTGTGCAAGCACATCCATGCTGGAATATCCTCATGTCAATATGGTAAGCAAAATGTACTCCTGAGCCTGTAACCCTTGCAATAGCCAATGTTTCTGGCTAAATCTTCACCTGTTGCTACACCCCAATTCACTTTCCATTGTAAACAGCATGTAAGACTACAGTGTCCCAAATCAGAGTACACTGTTTAAAAAAAAATATATATATATAATTTTCTGCCTGGACATTATCCATTAATTTTACAGATATTTCCGTTAAGCCTAAAACACAACACAATGAAGTGCAAAATTCAAAATACAAGTAAAACACCTGTAAAACAAAAATTAATATGATAAATTAATACATAACATTGTACCCCCTTTTTTGTTGAAAAGAATATGCTCAATAGATTTTGGAAGCATATATACTGACATTCAAGCTTGGGCTTAGTGAGATTTTTTAAAAATCTCAAATTATTTTTGAAAGACGTGTCTTGTGCTCACAAAGGCTGCATTCATTTGCTCAGTAAATGTTACTATACTGTAAAATGTTTTAAAATTTAAAGCTGAATTTCTCCGGTGTTATATTTTAATTATTGTTTTTTAATATGAAAGATCCATGAATAAATGGATACAAAAAGATCAATAACATCCTATAATATTCTTTTAAAAAATGGGAAATATTTGTAATACATTTTTTTTTTCAGGATACTGTGATGGATAGAAAGGTCAAAACAACCTATTTATTTGTTTATTACAATGTAAAAGTCCTTACTGTCACTTTAGAACAATTTCATGTGTTATTGCTGAACAGAAGTATTAATTATAAAAATGACTGACCCCGAACTTTGGAATGGTAGTGTGTGTGTGTGCAAGGTTTTTCAGTTGATATTACCCCCAACGAATAGTTTATTATGTTGCTTTTTTAGATTTATACAGATGTAAAAAAAAGCAGCAGCATCCAAAGCTGAAGTTGCCACATCAGTATTCACCTTTATGAACCTAAAAGCAGTAAGAACTCTGCTCATTAATTTAGCTAGACACTACAGTTAGCATGTATATAAAGCACAAGAAACAGGCAACAAAGGGGTTAGTGATGTTGTAGTGAGGTTTCATTATATGTCCGAAATATACATATATAAATAGAAATAAAAGTGCAAACTGAGACATACCTGATTCGACATGAGACAAACAGGCAAAAATATTTTATAAATCGATAAATTTCAGCTTATGAAGAGGACGGTCACATTTTTCAGTTACCTCAGTCTCAGCCGCACCACTTCAACAGATTTTTCCTGTGTTTAGAAAACAGCTGGACAGGGTAAAGAGAGCTTAACACACAACCTTTGTTTCAGTCTAGGCTGAAATCGACTCATATCAGACTATTCCTCTCAATCAGGATTTTACTCCATAATATGACAGGCCTGAAACTGAGCAGTCAAGTCCTGTATTGTATTCCAGTGCCAAGATCACACTCACTGCATACAGTGGACTAAACTGAGATTTAAGTGCACTTCAAGGTGGCATGTGCTTTCATTGTACACATTTTTCATTTAGTGTTACATTTATCACATACCATTCTTACAGTTATGCAGCAGTGTTAAGGATGAACATTGGCTTTCATGTACTTCCATTTTAAGTATATCCAAATGTATAACACTATAAGCTGAACTGACACTGTAATGACTAAAGATGCTTGAGGTCATCGCAAAAGGTGTTAGTGTTACAGTAACCCTGCTCTTCCATACTTCCCATTACAATAAAGAGATCATTTCAGGAATATACTTACAGAAGGAGCGTGTCTGCATCAGGTTTCACAAAACAATTAAACACAAGCGGTACAATTACATTTCATTAACCAGTGTTTATTTTCTAAATAATACATATCAGGAAAAATAACATTAATGTACTTACTGTTAATAATGCTTGAGGAGTTCATGAAAATATACAGTACACTAGTCTGCTCTGTGACAAATAATATCACAATATTATATATAAAAACAAACAAACGAACAAACAACAGTGGCAAACTGCTCACATCAGAGATAATCATGAAAAATGGTACAAATCAATTGGTTATTAAAATAATATTGTGGTAAGTGCCCAAAACAGTGCATTAAGTATGTATACTGAGCAAAGTGGGTTTATTGAGACTAACCAGTGCTTACGGAGACCGTCAGTGTAAGAGGTCAAGCCTTTTAGGGTTGTATTTGGAGAAAGGAACAACAGGTTTGTCATCATGTCTGGTCTTGATTTTTATGTCAGTGCAGTCGCAGAAGGATTTGCAAATTTGGAGACCAAACAATGACACAGAATGGAGCAGGGCATCGAAAAGAAACACTCTCAGGAATAATATATATCAAATAGCATATTTGATTTAGATAAAAAGATTTTGAAAAGAAAAAGAAAAACAGCACACAAAATGAATCCTCAAATGACACACAATAGGGTACATTTTCTCTCGCTGCAAAAAAACGTATGATAAACATCTAAATTTGCTATACTACTCGGATGAAAGTAGCACGCCATCAAATTTTTACATCTCAGACTTTGGGAGCATGGTTTTGATCATGCAACTGTAATCCTCAGGGTATGGGATTTGCGAAAAACATGCTGAACTGGCATAATATTGATGTGCAGTCATGTTACTGGTAGCACTGTACAAAACCTACACAGCTGTGTGGAAACGCAGAAGCTGTAAAGTGAAATTACTGCAAAAATCTCAGGATGTAAGGTGACCTTTAGGCTATTCTTCAAGCAAACACAGCACTAGGGAAATCTGAAATAGGTCAAAACCTTTAAATCACAAAATTGGACACTAATTTGCTGAGGTACAACTTCGTATGGACATGAGGACGTGCCTCTTTCTGCGGTGAGGATGAAAATGTAGGGACACAGGGAAGGAATCTATACATGAGGCTTTCTATACGTGGCTGAGTCACCACAAGCAGTCTTTCAGTTTCTCTCACCTATTCTACTATTTACACAAAACCACACGAGCCCCACGGCTCCAGACCGGTTCAATGTATCTACTCAGCAATTGGAAACGGAACACCTCTGACCAATTTCCCCAGAATATGCAAACATATGGAATCTAAAACACAGGTGGAAGTCAATACGGCAAAGGAACGCTTTGTACGATTTTCCAAAGGTGACATTTCTATAACATTTTCCTTGTGCATTAGAGACTTTTATTTATTACTCATACAAACTGAGGGGCTGGGAAAACAGGTCATTTCTTACGCCAGACCTTTGCTTTCTAATCAGAACAGAGGAATAAGACAGAAATAAACAGTAAGGGGAAAAAAGAGACTTATGATCACACCATGTAACACTGGAGACATAAAAATAACTTAGATGAACTGTGGAAATATAAATAAAAAGACAACATTCTTAATAAATAATTCTATTATTTACAACACCGTATATTGCTAAGAGATTTAAATTACTAAAATACTGAATAAGTAAGCAGCAAACATTACAGGCATGAGGTACAGCAAAAAAAGATCCTGTTAAGTTTACAGTAGACTGTTTCACCAAACTTCATTTGATTTGATCTTGTTTTTCATGGCTTCAGAAGAAAAAGGTAACATTGCGTTAGAATGCATTCAGCTTTTCTTAACATTTCCAGGAAAGAAAAAAAAAGGAAGGACAGAAAAGGTTGATCACTGTTTGTGTACAACACCCCAGTAAAGAACTGTAAAGCTCAGTAAAGGTCCATTTTCAGTGATGTCTGAAACCGGTCGTGATACTGGTTCATAAGATTGCACATATATTGGTATTTGTTCTAGGCACTCTTTCCAAGTGATAATTGAATAAAAGCAGCAGTATTTTAGCATTTACTATGCAACAATAGCATACAGTTTAATACTAGGAACAAAGACGTCTATAGAGACTAAATATGACATGATCTTTACATCGAAAGAAATGACGACAGAGCTGCTTGTGTACATGAATAAATAAGTCATCAGTGACTGTGACGACCTACTCTGTCATCTCACTGTTGCCATGTCTCCTTTGGATATCCTTTGATGGTAGCTGTTTTTAACATCTGTATTTGTAATCGGACTACACACATCTCTCTTTATTACTCGATGTTTTAACCAAAGGTAGTGAAACGAGAAGAAAATAACACTGTATAAAGTACTATTCAATGATGTCATACACGAAACGACTATTTAATTGAACAATTATGATAACCTGTCTGACCATAGCAGCTTTTTTTATGGTAAACTTTTTTCTTTTCTCGTCAACAAAACAACTGTACAAAGACAAGTGCAGCAACTGTGGTCAAAGATAAAAATACTGATTGACAGAGATACAGTTGAACAAAACCACCAGATATAAATATACACACAACGCTCTTCCTACCTTTTGAAAAACATCATATTTATCGTTAGACATTAATGCCATAGAAATAACCTCTTATCACTGGCTGGGCTGACCCAACCTGTTGGGATATCTTGGTTGGTTTGAGAAGTAGCCTCACTTCTGCTATCACAACAGTTGTTGTTGTTTCTATGCTACGTTGCTAATGTAATGAGAAAGATGTCATTCAGATGTATTTATAAGAGCTCAGGGAGATTGTGAGGGTGGCTGATAAATGCTTCCAAGTCATTCTGATGTTTCTATACTTTCTAAAAGTGGTTTGTACACCAGTGTGTAGATATTAAAAGTTAATGTGTTTAATGGGGTCATACTGACTGCCATTAACTACCACACCACCACAGACTATAATCTCCAGTTTTACACTGGTGCACATATAAATATAAATCTTAACAATGCCTGTTATTACACTTACTACGTGTTGAACTTCAAGCCAGTTGTTACATATACTGCTGTTATGCGCTAATGTCATTGTTAGTTATTTTTCACAAAAATAATGAGCACCACAAAAAGGGGAGCACCGATGGCATATCTGCCAATGAGATATTTTTGTTACAAAATGTCAAATGAAATGGACTGCAAAGGCGGACTGTAAGCCTGAAATGATTTCATCTATTTTATACATAGTTTAACTGCTCTTTTACAAATATAATGCTACATTAGACTGAGCTAGCGCAAACACCTTGATGCTAAATGCTTATTATATTCACAATAAAGCCTAAATTACATTCTTCGTGTCAATAATTTACTCACTTTTCTTATAATTTGGCATTACTTTTGAACGGACAAATGGCTCCTAGTAAAATATGGCCCAAGGTCCTTCAGCTGTTCTTCATCAACAAGCAAACGCTGACTGACTGCCCATTTTATTTGAATGATTAATTATATATGGTATATGCAGGGTCAGTGTGTATATAATTGTATTTCTCTTTTAGTGAATCATCTCAGTGGCCATTGTGTCTCTAATAAGGCTGTCAATCTATTAAAATGATTAATTTCAGAATCTGTTTCATAGTTCTAATGCATAGCATTAACGCATTCAGTTCCAAAGAATATGTGTATTTGAGTTCGGCAGTTTATGTGGATGGTATGTCTATATAATGACACCAGACAGAGCTAAATTTATGCAACTCGTAGTCAATCTAATTATTAATATTATCAAACTGCACTATACATGCAGACAGGAAATACAAATAACACTTTATGGACTTAATCTTTCTCAAGTAAAAGATGAATTTCACTTTGATGAATTAAATTTCACCAAGCATGCAAACGACTTTTGTTAAACATCCCATCGGGGATTGATTATAAATAAATGATCCATGAAGAACATCTTTCTTCATTTACTGATAGAAACACGGGTGCATGATCCATTTCAATTAGCTCCGAATGTTCAGCTCAGATCAGCTGTTAGAGAATCAGAAAAACAGAATGAAACCATTATGTCAATTAGTGTGTGAATTTTGACAACCCTGGGGTCTACACAAACCGCCTTTTTCTGAGGAGGGGAACCTGTTAGTAGATCTACATGTATAAAGCTGTTTGCATGTATATGAATATATATGTTTTCTGTAAAGCTGATATAACTGCATTTTGACCAGAGGTAAAATCCATGGCAGACTGCACTTGCATTAAACTACAAACTGTCCATAGACAGAATTGGCTGCATGGCAACAGCAGCAAAACTAGCAGCAACAGCTGTGCTAACACAACTTCTTTCACGCGATCTCTCTCTCTCTCTCTCTGGATGTAACTCACTGGATCAACACCTCCTCTGATGATTTTTCGGCATCAGATTTGTGCATTTCTTGCTGATATACAGGATTTTGTGATTTAGGGCCACAGCAGCTGCACTTGTACATTTTCTTATGCACTGTGAAACACTCCCATCATCCCTCAATGTTTCATACAGGCTCTGAGGTCGTCAGCCAGATATTATTTTTTCGTAGTGAGTAAGTAAGAGCAGCTCAAACATTCAGAGGAGTGCAAGCCATTCGTGTGACACAAAAATTTGGATTTTATATTAAGGTCCATTTACATGTATTTCCTCTTCGATATTTGAATTGATAAATATAAGAACGCGGAGAACACTTGATATGCGAGGACACAGCGAATGGCTAAACTGTCATCGAGACAGTCTCGGAGGTCAGGCGTTAAGGGGCATCACGAAAACATCAGAGGTCCTCTCATTCATCGATTTGCTTTAGTTTGGTGCTCTTGATTTGACTCGATTGGAATCATCCCATTTTTTGACTACAGTCAAACATTAACAGCTGCATTTTTTCCTTTTCCCCCCTTCTTCCTCTGGCTCTACATAAAAACAACATTGCCATGGTTGCGTTTTACAAATAATGATCAATGAAAGCAAACATAAAACAACAAAACTGTCAGGCCAGCCTTGTTTGAGCTTTAGTTTGATGACATCTATGGTTGCTATTGCCATAAGTCATTCATAAAACTTCCACTTCTTGTCCTTTGCGAAACCTGTTGTTGATGTGTTTGATTGGTTGTTTGTTTTTGAGTGTCATACCCTCTTAAATTGTTGCTGTTTGATGAGGAATCGAGGGCATGTTGGAGTGCGGTGTGAGTGGAAAGGCCCTCTTATAAGCAGCATGTAGAGAAGAATGGTTTCCCAGCAGGCCCCCTGGGTGCCACAGGGGGTACCAAGCTCAGCCAATGGACCGGTGGCGGACTCCTTTGTTGTTCTCCTGGGCGTCGGGGTCCCGACACGCACAGTCTTCTCGAATGTCACATGACATAGGGAATGGAATCACCTGGCACAGACAAAATATCAAAAGTGGTTGAGTTCAAGAGCTTGAAGTGATGATCACATTCATCATAATACAGCAGTGTTACAGCGGCAGAAATGGTTTCAAAGTGATTTATTACATTTCAGAGATTCTGATCCAAGGGATAGTTCACCTAAAAAATGATCATTTTTCCATAATTTACTCAACCTCGTGCCTGTATGACTTTCTTTCTTCTGTGGAACATAAAAGACAACGTACTGAAGAATGTTAGGGGTCCAAACTACATTGGACACTGGACAAAATAAAAACCAACAAACACGGAGACATCTTTTTTTGTGTTCCACAAGTCCGATTAATTTTAAATGTTGAGGGTGAGTAATTGATGACAGAATTTTCATTTTTGTGTGAACTCTTAAGTTATTAAGAAAGAGCAATTTAAAAAAAAATCTCATATCTTCCTTTGCTTTCCCAGTTGAAAGCTGCTGCTGGCATTAAAATTTCAATAAGGTGACAATATTTGCCAGCAAATATTACATAAATATAAACCACAAATTGCAATTTGTCAGTTGCTTTGGATAAATGCATCTGCTACACTGAAAAATTTCTTTACATTTCACAAATAATTACAAAGAAACGGCAAGTAATGGTAAATTAAATACAGTATTTTGAAGTAGAAAGACTGAAATAGTATTTTCTTGTAAAACCTACTCCTATCTCATTTCAGGTAGATGAAGACGAAGATGATAACAAAAAGTCTATTTTATTAAATTCCAACAACAAAGATGATATAGATAATCCAAAGGTGTGAGACAGAGTGCACAAACAATATAGGGCAAATGAAAAATGAACAAAGAGGAACTTAAATAAACAGTGATAAACTAAAGGGTGAACAACATGTGTGCTGATTGATGAGTGTCCATGGTAACTGATGGTTGGAGGGAAACAGGAAAGTGATGAGAAACAAACAAAGTCCATGGTAATGAAACTAAAAAAACATAACTGTTACAACTCCAATAATCTTTTTTTTTTTTAATTTACAAGCTCAATTTTTTTTTTTTTTTAGTGCAAATGAATAAATGTAAATGTCAGCAGTTTAAAGAATGAAAAAAAAGAAACAAACCAAATTTTTTCAAGAACATAATTGAAAACAAAAGTCCTTACGCTTGACCTTGGTTGATACTGTGGTGAGGTGTGATCTATCAAACATCAGTCAAAACTATTCTTACACTTTTGTCAAATTAGATTTGGAGAAAAGAGGATGTGGAACACTGGAGCTGGAACACAAACAAAAAAGTTTTTAAATCACTCTTTGTCAGTGAAAACAACTCCATATATCTGCAAGTATCCACAGAATGGAGTTCATTTTTGAGAATCTGATCCACACCTGCACTTCTATTTTACATGAGCCACTAATAACGCAGCAGTATGCTCATCTCAGCTTGTTTTTACTTTTGATGTCAAACAGAAAGCGGCATCTTTTCAGTCGCTGTGAGCTATGTATGTGTGCACTGTCAGATCAGTGCGAGCGCACTTGGATCCCTGCGAGTGCAGAGTGAAAAAAGAGGGAACGCAAGAGCGTATATGTGTACAGACGAACAAGGGATCGTTTGTGTTCGGAGCGTTAAAGGAAGGAATG
Organism: Tor tambroides; assembly: GCA_021397915.2. NCBI lineage: Eukaryota > Metazoa > Chordata > Actinopteri > Cypriniformes > Cyprinidae > Tor > Tor tambroides. The sequence continues at coordinate 15,366 of JAFVLL020018764.1, forward strand.
CCCTCTCCTTGCCCTGTGAAATACACAGGCCTTTCCTTTTGGTGTCCCCATCCACTGTAGGGGATTTTCCCAACTGTAAATCCAGTCCATTCATAGTGCCCACAAACTCTGGCTGACAACATTCCCTCCATTGCCACACTCCTCATTACAACCGACCAACACTTCTCCAGTTGTTAAGTGTGCGTGTGTATCTGTCTTCAAAATGTTTTCGTTGCCCTCAGCCATCCCTGAATTGTTTCCAGGGAAAACAAACAAAACACTGCAAAACAAAAATCTTTCGTGAAAAAATACTGTTCATTTTTTCTTTAAGTTTCAACAACAACAACAACAACAACAGTACAGTGTAAAGGCAAAAGTGAACATTTCAAAACTGAGCAGTAGCTGAAATTAGGTGTCTTAGATCAGGGGTTTTCAAACATTTAGATGCCAAGGACCCAGAGTTATTGTAGTTAACTAAAACTTAAACCATGAAAAGAAAGAAAGAATGAAAAAATAACAAAATAAATATTAACTGAAAATAAATATTAAAAAAACACATTTTTTTAAAATCTAATTGCCAAGGCAACAATTCTCATTTTCATCAAGTTTAACTTGATGTACTAAAACAACTCAAACTAAATCTTTAGCAAACAGTGCAGGGAGAGTTGTCCACCTGAAGTTTAATACTCAAGGTATTAGAGTATGAATTTGTCCAGCTACAGTTAATATGCTGTTTGCTTCCAAATAAATGACTTCTAAACTGACGTTAGGTGACGCCAATGCAAGCAAACTTACTTTTAATGTTCAGTTCATGCCCCTGAGACCATGACATCTGGACAGTATAAATATCAGCATTTCACGAGAGCCAGACAAACTCTGACATAAGCTTGAAAGAAGTGAAGTTGAGAAGTCTGCAGGAAGCTTTTGTCAGTAAGCTGAGCTGTCAGTGCACTTTTCCTTCAGCAAACCTCGCAACCGCTGAATGTTCTCACAACATCTGACCTTTTCTGTATTGATGTCATTGGGACGGTGGTAGAGGAACTGAGATTCCTCCAGTAGCCTCAGTAGTAACAAAAGAAGATTTGAACAATTGCCCACAACAATGTAAGGAAGCTCATTCAAAAATAATTTGATATTATTTGTTTAATGGTTTTCAACTGGATTTGCTTCAAAACTTTGACACTGAACATCAAGTGGCAACCCAACACAGTACCAAGTCTGTTTGAGACACAAAAGTAAACAGAAAATGTCCGTAAAAACAAACTCTAAAATACACTCATATTCAGCTGCACATTGTCTTATAGTTTGACTGTTTGGTTTGTAAATGTCTCTTGAAATTCAACTATAGCCTATAATTCAATGCACAAATAAACCATTTTCAGCAAGTTAATGTACTCTGCATTTGGGTTGGACGCACTAGTTGAGATCCTACAACTGACCTACAACAATTTTCCCAAAATCTCATTTCTATACGACTCCTCTGTGCTCTCTACACAATGTAAGGCAATGTAGTTTCATATATAGGGTGCAATTGCACATTTAAGTTAAGGGTTTATATAGGGGCAGGTTTTAGATCTGCATTCAACAGAAATCTGGAGGCCTTTGGTAGAAAATTGTTTAGAGGCACCACTAAACGCATCAACTGGAAGCAAATTTAGTTCTCCCGTCATGACCTCAACTCTAAAATGGAAGACCTCATTATTACAAGGCATGGATTCAAATCCTGGTCATCCTCAATCCAACAAACTAATAGGATGCTTTGTGTCAATGTTGCTTTTCTGTCTGCTCGTAGCACGTCAGAGGCCCGGGTTAGTTTTTCCTAATTGCTCTGTGGGGCTTGTGAGGGCAGTTATCCGCTATTGATGGTGCATTTGGGAGGAAAAGACCTTGGCTGACAAGAACTCTGACAAATACAAGCAATGTATACTGTGAGTTATTGGAACACTGGATTGAAGAACATACAGTCCCTCCAAAGAAACAATGAAAACAGCCCAACGAAGACCACCGAAAACGACACAGAGCTTCAGTAGAAGCCACCAAATTCTGTGTTTAATAAATCCAATAAACCATCAAATGAAGGGAGGAATCAAAACATCATTTCAGTGCTGTCTGTTATGACCTGCTATGACCCTGACCTACAGTAAGTGTCCTCTTTCAGGTCATTTTGGAAAATGATATCTTTGCAGCTCCCACACAAAATAAAACCAAAATACAGGTATCTGCTAAAGAAGGAACAAAAAGTATATATATAAGAATATGACAACTTTAGCACACAATAAATATGGTTTTTTGCTTAGCATACGTTTACTGGGAGATTGAAATATTATCCCTAAAAATGCTACTGACCAGTCATACCTAGACAACTATAAGTGTCAGCCATTTTCTCAGACAAGCTTAACTTGGCTCTTTCCTAATGTACTCAACTGTTCAAAAGTGTATTTTTTTAAAAAAAAATGTTTTTGATAGAAGTCTCATGCTCACCAAGGCTGCTTATTTGATCAAAAATACTGTAAGAACAGTAATATTGTGAAATTTAAATACATCTGAACAAATTTTAAAACATTTATTCCTGTGATAGAAATGCTGAATTTTCAGCAGCCATTTCTCCAGTCTTCAGTGTCACATGATCCTTCAGAAATCAAAGTTCAAAAGAACAGCATTTATTTGAAATAGAAATCCTTTGTATTATTATAAAAGTCTTTACTGTCACTTTTGATCAATTTAATTTGTCCATGCTGAATAATTAAAATCTGTATTAAAATCTTACTGACCCTAAACTTTTGAACAGTAGTGTAAGTTTATGGTTGTTTGGGTAGTTGTACTCACTAATTCAAACAAATTCTTTTGAGAACTCCAAAAAAAATAAAAAAATAAAATAAAATAAAATAGAATTAATGAATGAATGAATAAATTAATAAATGAATGAATAAAAAAAACACCTCCTGAATAAAGCCTGTTTGTGGTTTAGTTAATTTTTGTGATGTCCCTTTTTAATTACACTTACCATACATTATGAACACTTAAAGCACTGGGGTAACTTGCAGAGGGTTTCTTTTCTGGTTCATTTGAAGTGAATGCATCATTTGGCACAATTTTACAGAAACTATACAAAAATACATTACCCAACTCACCCAATGAGGATGAAACCATTAAATCTAATCTTAAGTTGATGCTAATTAACCATGTGTCACCCTCATTGCCAAATTAATAATATCAGTGCAAACACTTATTTTTTTCAAGGGAAACGTCAAGGTGTTTTCGTTTATGTAAGGCTCAAGATCACTGTAGTGTGGACAGTAATTAGTTCACAGTGCCATACTGAATGTGTTGTAGAAATGTTAGGAAAAGCTCTGTTTACTTGGAGTAATCACTTTCAAATGAGTGCTTTCTCTTTTCAGTTGTCTGTGAGAAGTGTTCTGATGTGAAATCGCTACAGTTTAAACATGTCATTGCAGAGATTAACAGTTTCTTTATAAAAAAAAAAAAAAAGTCAGATAACAATGCTTGCAATGCCACAAATCATTCCTGCTCAAATAAAAAATAATAATCTGTACTATTTCATTAGTACATTTTACTGAAAATCATGCTCTTCACATAAATCTCTAAAAACGCAGCCAAGAGAGGTGGAGCTCAGCACAGCGTCAACTGGGTGGACACGATAGCCATTACATAATGAAAGCAATTACATCATTACTCCCTACATCTCCTTAAAATGACATGACAAAGATGAAAATTAAGCATTTATTGGCTTCTCTTAATACAAAAATTACACTGGGCAGACGCGCACTTACCCTGTGGCGGAGCAATTTACTCAATTATTTGCTTTTGGCAGCAACCTTTCAGAATTCATACAAGAATACTGTCAAATTTCTTTTGTTCTAAACTCGCAAAGAAAGTCAAACTCCTTGCTTACAGCCACTTATTAGCACAATTCAGTACTGACAATGAATCAGTCAGCAGCTCAGCTTCTGAGAGGAGGATGTGCAGTTAGTTTTATTATTTGCTTGGGTAATCCTCTGGTGTGACAAAGCAAACGGCCCCCTGAGTTTATATACGTTTCTATATGATTTACAGCCGCATTTAAATGTTAAGAGTCCAGTTCCAACTGCCGTTTCTAGACCTTTCACAACAAGTTGTGTACTCTGCCGGGAAATGCGTCATCACACATGCCAACTTTTTTCGTTTTGGCACCACACGCGGGTAGAGCGATCCAGTGTGCTTCCAGAGTTCGCTGTTGTAACTTTGGAGAAGTTACTTCATT
>JAFVLL020018767.1:0-49502 GCA_021397915.2 Tor tambroides
TCACATTTAACTCATTCGGAGACGTAAATGGCTTTCTGTAGGAAGAAAATAACAAAGGAGATTTATTGATCTCTCAATAATAGCTCTAATATTGCAGTCGTCAATCTCGAAAATGAAATTATAAGGAGAACAAATCCAGACTTTTGTCTGTCTACTGTTTTCCATCAAATCTGTGTTCAGATGAAACATTTCTAATCAGACTCTTTTAAGGCAAAATAAATTTCTGTATGAAAATCTTGCCTTCCACCCAAATCTCATCTGTACCTTTGCATATTTACATATTTAAATGTAACATAACTGATAACTCTATTAAGCCTCAGTTGTCCTAGACGTATAGTACAACTCATACGACACCAAATGATAAAGCTATTAGCATTGAAAAACACAATACAATAAATGTGCTTTATAATAAATGCAATGAGCCGACATTCAACTCTATTTTCCAATAATAACCTGAATGCATGTCTAATCTCACTTGGGCATTAGTGCAAGATTGAACTGCATATACAATCATTTCTTCTTTCACACAGTCATCTCATTAACAGACCATGAGTAATGGGCTAATCAACACTGTGCTAGGCTACGACGTTAGCCCCGCACAGTAGTCAGTCGTTTCATTGACAGCGCTACATGTCAGCGCGACTAGCTTTAGCACACACAGCAGTAGTGGTTTGACAGCTTGGGTATCATTAGAAACCAGCTTGGATGAGACAATTAGTGTCCTCGCGTCCCGTTTGGTCCTCGTAAACAAGCCAACCCTGCATTTTAGCACACAGCTGTATCGCTAATTGTCTCTGCTTATGCTAACCAGCAAAAAACATGCTTGATTTTGTAGTATTTCATAATAAATGATGTGTAGGACAGCCTTATGTTTTGAAATGTTATTTATGTTCAGACAATAAAGTACCATGGTATTACCACATTTTTTTGTCATGGTCAGTTTCTGTCAGGATAAAGTTATGAATGCAGGACTAGATTTTCCTGTTTTGGAAACATGATGAATGGACTCATAATAATGGGTTACCACCTAGCAATGACATTAGAATGACATAGACCTGCTGAAGTCACTTTGTATTTCTGTCTCTGTTCTATTAACAGACAACCTGTACCATTGAACTATATATATTCACCACAATATTTTTACCTTAACTTTGGTATGACATGCTTGTCATGCTCTCACTATAATACCTGCATTAGGCCTACTTTTATTCCTTCTTTATCTTTCTTTCAGGCACCAACTCTACGTTTTTGCATATGACACAAATGAATTGAACATATAATTAGTTCCACTAACAAAAAAATCACAGAGTACCAATGCAAAAATTGTAAAAAAAATAAAATAAAAATAATAAAAATAAATAAATAAAACAAATAAATAATAAAAACAGTATTCCAAGGTCTTTATTTGTATGGATAATCATTCTGTAGCATGGTATATAAATGTGCCTTGATATATGTATTTTGCTTTTTTTTTTAAAATACATACTGATATATGTATTTTTGCTTGTTTTTTTCATGTCAAAAACTATACTTGAGTTATTAAAGTTTTAAATAGGATTTAAATATGATATTTAAGACCCATTTTTCCTAACATTTCTAAAACTAAATTTGGATTAATTAAAAACCTTTTGAAATGTATCAATGGAACAAAAAAGTTTTTTTTTTCTTTTGAAGAAGTACACTAAAAAACTGGTGTAGAAAGAGTTTTCACTCATAAATTGCTTGTACTTCTGTAATATCACAGTACAAAGTAGACAATACTATCTGATACTGTTATTATGTAAGGCTTGGCTTTTGGAACTGCAGCTGTATTCTTAAAACAGAGCTTCATTCTCAGAGCGCTCAAGAAGTAGATGCCATTTTACCACACGGACCACCTAATTTAGCCATCCAGTGAGTCTGAATGAACAAACCAGAAATACAAAGCTTACATAAGAGTCACCAGGTACTGCGAAAGGTGTTAAAAGACACCAAGACGTCCCTCCTCTCTCTGTTTTTCTATGTATGTTGATGAGGACTGGTGTGGTTTGTGAGTCATTTCTGTGTATGACTCAGATCAGATACTCAAACTGTCCTCAGACACTCTCAGCACGCAGCCAGCACCTGCTCAAGACGCACAAGCTCTAAAATAAACCCTCCCTCTCCATTTTTCCTTCTCACCTCCCCATACCCCCCACCCACCCTCCCTCTCGTTTTGAATCTCGAATCCGTTTTTTGTCTAATGCTTTCCTGCTTGTCTTTCTCATATCAATAGATGCAATCAGGTCTGAATCACGAGCGTGTTGCGACCCCCGACCGCATGCAGACTGAAGTCACTGATTGTGCTTTGTTGAATACGTCTGATGAGATTTGACAAATTATCACGCGTGCCATTTTTCTTTTTCACATACAGATTTAGTCTTTCGCAACCATTGCTTCCTGTGTAATACTGAAGATATTCTCTTCTGTAAAATCTCATGTCAGAGTGCTGATCAAAAGCAATCTGTATCTTATATCATGCTATATTTTATATGTTGTTGTTTTCATTTTCCTGAAGATTATCTAGAATAACACACCCAGTTTAATAGCCATGTGAAGGAAACTCTATCGCCCACATGAGGACGGAGGTTTGTTACCGCCACACTTCCAATTATTATCAATTCACAAGCCAGATTTTAGTTTCACTAATTTTCACAGAAAAAAATTTCACATAGTACCATGGTACAATGATAATAATGCAATGCAATGCAAAAAATGTAAAATAAACAAATAAATTTTAACAACCAATATAACAAATAAATAAATATTTATATTTAAATTCACCAAAATATTAAATACTCATTTATGACCCCAGAGTGGTCCAGTAATTACCATGTTAGTACTATGGTAAAACTACCATACTAAAACTAAAAAAAGTGCTATTATGTGTCTTTGTATTGTTATTTTAGCATCAACATAATATTAGTCTTTATTAATAATTTTAATCAGTTTTTCTTTTTATATTTTCCATTTTCCTTTTAATTTTTATTCAAAGTTTTGTCATTTTTAGTAATTATTGTATTTATGTCTACTGTATATAGCTTTTATGAATTTTGTGGTTTTAGTTATTTTACTATATCAAGGTAAACTAATTTAAAATGAGAAATGTTGCTAGCTGAAATATTTAAATATTTTATTGTATTAGTTCATTTCTATTTTATTTCAAGTAATGAAAATGTTTAATATATAAACTGTATGTATGTATGTATGTATACATAAGCAAAAATCAATCAATCTTATACAGTAATGACTATGGATTTTTTTGCAGTAAGGAAATGAGAATTTCACAATGTAAAAAAACATAACTATCCTAAAAATAGGCTTCATGTTCTGCAAAGTAAACATGTTCTTGACAGACGTGAGATTCACCTGCGTGTGAGGTCACTGGGTCTGTGTTTGTATGACACATGAGTCTGTCACGTTGCCCCACAGAGGCCTCCGCATAATCTGAATGATTTATCGATTTGCCTGTAATAGCCCCTGCATATATTTACTTTACAACCTCTTGGACAGCAGATTGGAAACGTAATGAAAGGTGAGGGGGACAAATGTTACATTTAAAAATAGTGTCATGTCTAGTATTACGTCAGAAAATGTACAGACACTACTAGAAAAATACAGCACAGCCTGAAATAATTTAAACAAAAAAAAACATATAATGTTTTCCATAACACATGTTTAATTCATCCTGTTTAATTATATGTGTGCTCTGTTACGCTATTTTAAATATCAAATAGTATGTGCCAAGGTTATTAACATTACCAAGAACACTGTGTTTCAGATAAACACAGCCATTATGCTGATCCATGTAAACAAATAAAAAATTTCTTTGAGCACAGTTATCAAAAGCAAATATATGCAGAATGCATCTCTGTAATGTACACATCATTCAGTCACTGTCTTGGGTTTTCATGCTTTGGAAATCAGCACTTTTTAATACTACCATCCATTTATTCACTCTAACACACCATATATATATATATATATATATATATATATATGAGATATCCAACATTTTCATACTGGCATTCATCTACATGGTTAACCCTAATGAATCAGTTTGTCAGTAGTGAAGCCCTAACAAGTTATTGATTATAGACTGGAGTGACATCACATTTATAAGCACAGTCTGATGGGTCAATAACATCCATTTATAAGAAAAAGTACTATAGTACTACCAGGGGCATGTACAGTACACAAGTACACTGAGTATATACACTGACTGAAAAAAGTACCATAATTCTACCCTGTTATTTATACATGATAATGTGGTAATGCCACTGTATTCTTTGAAGTACCATTGATTTACCATGTTTTATGTAGGATATATCAGTGTGTATATACTGTATACTCAAACACATATACATATGCATGCATGTATATATAATATATAGTTAATAATATATAATAATATTTTGTGTATGTGTGTGTGTGTTTGTGTGTGTGTATATACGCAGGGGGTCACAGGGGGAACTTATATAAAAGGGGAACTTACTTTTATATAAGTTCACTTTTAATTCAATGTGTTATTTGCTGTTTCTTTGTGATTTTTCACTAAATTTACTAGCAATTTCTAAGTGAAAAGAGTTTCTATACAATTTTTTCAGGATATACGTATTTTTTTTATAATTTCTTGCATTTTTAATATAATTTTGTGTGTGTGTTTGTACATACATATACATACACACACAGACACATTCATAAACACTTGTGTACAAAATATAAAATATTTAAAAAATATCCTTTAAAAATGTATTTTAAAAATACATTATTGAATTTAAAAAACCTGTTAATTCCTTGGTAATTAAAATAATGCTATTATCATTACCATATTATCATTGGTTTCCATTAACCATAAACTTATATAGGCCCAACATGACATTGCAAGCAAGATAAAAATATAAGTACAACATCATACGTTAAATACTAAAATGAATGCACTTACATAAGCAGACAGTATAAGAGACTCCATTATCCAGTTCTAAAATTATGCCTCACATGTACATATGAATGCATAAAAAACAGACTAACATCAAAGCAGCATGATACATTAAACCTAACAGAAATAGATCCAAACAGCAGCATAGTCTCTATATCCTCAGCCTCCCCTGAGCTAGAATGTTTACGATCAATCTAGAATAGCTAAAGCCGAGTGCATTTACAGACCCCCTGCGTTAAGAATGATGGGACGGGACAGCTGCATTACCAACCACTGTTTTGGAAAAGTGTTTAGCATGCCAACATTACAGACAGTTTCCCATGTTAATGGCATATGGGACATCAGTGACAAGGTGCCTGGGGTGAACTCTGCTTACATTCACATACTAGTTGCTACCTGACTAAATTAAGATTAAAGAAATATTCCCCACTCAATACCAGTTAAGCTCTATTGGGGGCAGGACATCATTTAGACTCGCTTCTCAGTATGTTAACAAACAAGCAAGATTCATATTTACAGTATGGCACAGTATTGCACCAAGATAAATGATATGCACACCAAAATGTAGTGACAAAATTCAAACATATGTAGGCCTAACATGGAACTAAAGGGTAAAAATCACTTAACCTTGTCTATAAAGTTACATGCAAATATTTCAACTCCCATTATGACCACGTAAACTTTACAGCTCAAATAACACAAATTTGGATGGAATAAAAAATTAAGTGCATATTTGAGCATGTTATGCTAAATAGAAGTCAATTGTAAGTGCTATACTGCAAATTATTAAAATTATTGTACCCTCTGGTTAAGCTTTATTACTTAAAACTTGATACACACACAATAGCAAGAAAGTGTATATGTGTTACCAGTTTTTCAGTTTTATCAAACAGCATGGACTGTATTAGAGCGAAACAAAATACAAAACATCAGAACTCATCAAATCAATTACTAATACTCACTAATGTTTGCACTGTTGATTTCCTTCCAAAATGATGTCACTTCCTGGAAGATGATGTCATTAGGAAATAGCTTTTGCTATTTAAAGGGATATTTCAAAAGACCGTCAGGATGTAAAGTCAAGTTGAGAACACAGAGGAAAAATATATAAAATAATAAATATCAATTTAAACAGTATTCACATGAAACATGTTTTCCTTGAACTAGTTTCAGTAAAGAGAGAAACAAATGAAGTAACTTCTATTATACCTACTGGAAATACTGGAATATTTCTTAATAAACTATAAGCTTTTCATGTTAGAATTGCAGCTTTTGGATATATATATATATATATATATATATATATATGTAAAAAATACAATACCTGCTCAAACCAATATTAAAAAGGTACAGTTATTTAAAGTTCTATGTTCACTTAATTGCGATTAAAAACCTAACTAATATGATTTCCATCTTTAATATTTGCATGTTTATGCATATTTTATACCAAATGAAAACGTACCTCATAACCAGTGACCCTGGTAATCTTTGGTCATTTCACCATAAACCACTGTCACCATCTGCCCTCTACTGGTGATGTTTGGCTGCCTGAACATCATTATGGAATATCTTGTTTTCTATATCTTGTTAAATATATGTATTGTAAAATAAATATAAATATTAGTTAAATAGAAATGAGCTGTGACTGTCTACAATAACCTAAGAGAAGTTTCTGTTGTTTAGACATCATAACCTAGATTCCCCTCTAGCTTCTCCAGAGGAACAAGAGCCGGAGGGCTAGAGCAAAAAAAGAGACAGAATCGAGGTCGGAGTAGGAAGGGAGGGCGAGAAGGAGAGAGAAAAGGAACAAGAGAGAGTGAATGATATAAAAGAGCAAAGAGTGTTTTGAACACAGCCAATTTCATTTCACGTACAGTACTGCGCTGACCCTATAGTGCAACCTACACTTCATTCCAGACCATGAAACTGATATAGAAAAATACTTGATAAACATTTCGAATAATCCATTCTAGAGGTCATGTAGTTCGAGGTGTGCTATACTATACTGATAGCATACAGTACATACTTAACAGCACAGGGCTGGTCAGCAGATGGAGCTAGAGAATAACTGCTCATGAAATCAACTGCCAGTTTTGCTACCGTAAGTGTTTGAATGCTGTTAGAAAGATTAACTAAAGTCTATCTTTTCCAGTCTTTTTTTTTTTTTTTTATTATTTTTTTTAGTATTATTATTTTTACACGCAAATGAGATTTTTAGGTCATTTTTAGGGCGCATCTATACCCAGCCACGACGTAAGAGTTACGTAACATATTCGTACTTTTTGGTAATTTCGTGATTTACCAACAGACAACGTAATCACTACGTCGTATGCTCGTAATTTAATTACCATGCCATTACCAACTCACAACGTCGTCAGTAAGTCCTCCTAACGTAACAAGATAACCAAGAACGTCCCAGATAGGTAGTTATTTGTTTTCTCAAGCTTCTCACACGTCTTGTGCATAGCTGAACAAACGTCTTAAATGTATATAAAAAACCGTTTATTTGTTTGTTTGTTTGCTTGCTTGCTTGCGTGCGTGTGTGTGTGTTTTCCATGACATCATCGCAGAACATGGAAATGCATTTGAAAAAATCGTAGATGTGTTAGTGCATACATGTGCTCACAACAAGAATCCCATTCTCTTTACTTGTCGTTAGCCTGTATAAAAACGTTACAATTCTATAAATAATCTTTTTTTTTTTTTAAATTGTAAAAATATATAGGCTACATACTTTAGATGCATGGCTCAGTTTGTCCCTGCTGGCAGATGTTGTATTTACACCATTTGGTTCCAAAAAGCATATTTCTCCATCGATTAAAGCCTGGTAGCCTATTATGACAAACTTACAAGCACCAGATTTAAGTCGTTATTTCATGATACTATAATAGATGATTTACTGTGTCCGTTTCTTTTGGAGGCTCTTTAAAGTGTGAAATGGCCTTTTATATTTTCCCCAGATTGCAAGATACTTATCTAACAAAAATGTTTTAAGAACATTATGAAACATTAAGTTATGAATCAATGTCAAGTTTTTAAAAATGTTTTTAAAAACTTTTTTTTCTTGGCTGCAAAAACATTTGATCATTTTTCAAACATTATGGAAATGGTACTTTTGAATGTTCTCTGAATATTCTGAAACAAGTAACATTTAAAAAAAAATTAAACGAACATCCAATGAAAATAAAGCATTCCATGAATGATAAATAATGTGTTTGCACTAACCTTTTGAGAATATTATTAAAGACCAGATAACTTTGAATGAATGTTCTATTAATGTTACTGGAAGTTCTGAGAATATTCCCTGTTAGCGTTAGAGCTCTATGAAGTTTGATTATTAATTAAAGATAATTTATAATTTATTCAAATAAATATATATATAAATAAAATGTTAACAGTTTGACTCCAGTGAAATATCAGATCATATGTTGCAGTATGAAACTGATTAAGATACACGCGACCAAAAGAATGCTCCAAATATCTATATAAGAAGCACTTTATTGCTCATGTAGACCTCTTAAAATAAACCAAATAAAAAAATGAATATCTGACATGACACATTGACATTTTTACAAAGTGAATAAAGACTGATCAAGACAGAATGTCTTCCATATGCTCCCGCTGTTCTTGGCAGAAAACTGGAATTCAGTTAAATAAAAACACTGCATGAACTAGGAAGCTCGAACCACAAAAAGACAGGAAAGCCTTTGGCATCTTCAACTTTTAGTTCAGAATAGTAAAATAATCCTCGACCTGTTGAAAAGCTGTTATCCAGTTTGACTCCAGAACTGATCTGCAGGGTTTATTATCAAACTGTAATGATATGTGATGAAAGGTTCATGGTCAGAAAGTAATAATGCATGTTGAAAGGTTTATGGTCAGAAAGTATCAATGCATATACCACAGCAGCAACTAATAGTATTGTTCATATTGTACAATTGTAGGAACAGTCAACTCCTATCAGCGTATCTGCTTTCTAAACACATGACCGTCATACTGTACTCCTTAAAGTGCATCCTCTTAAAAAATGACATACAGTTTTGAAATGGGAACAACAGGTCGCACAGAACACATTAGTAAACAAAATATAGTATCTTTCTCTTCCATACAAAACATACAAATCACAACAATTATAAGGCCAGAAACACACTTTATATGCAAGTGGGCAAATGCAACACATTGCTTTTGAGTTGTTTTAAGAAATGTATGTAGGCCTACTAAAGAAGGCAACAGAGTTACCTTCAGTAGCGATAAGCATTCCAACTAACTTGCCCAGCAAGATTTCCTTTCAAATGTTGCTTAGTCAAGACCATAAACAACATAGTTTACGCTAAAGCCCGCTAATTAGCACCCTTCAGCAATGTTAAGAATGTGACACACATTAAACAAATAGAATTTAGTTTAATTAAATGAATCCTGACACACTGGACCTAGAAGCGTTTGCATTCACATACTTGTGCAGAGTATGTTTCAGGCCTAAAAATGACTAAAAAAAGAAAGAGATGCAAAATATAAAAATATCCAGTTATTAAAAATATACATACAATTATGCAATGTCTCAGTCTAACCAGCTGACTTGCTAATAAGCTGCACTACCATTCAAATGTTTGGGGTCAGTAAGATTTTTTTTTTTTTTTTTAAGAAATTAACACTTTTATTCAACAAGGATGCATTTAATTGATTAAAAGTGATAGTAAAGACATTTATAATGCTATAAGATTTCTATTTTAAATAAATGCTGTTCTTTTGATCTTCCTATTTATCAAAGTATCATGAAAAAAATGTTATCAAGGTTTCCACAAAAATATCGAGCAGCAGGAGTGTTTTCAACACTGATAATAATCAGAAATGTTTCTTGAGCAGCAAATCAGCATATCAGAATGATTTCTGAAGGATCATGTGACACTGAAGACTGGAGTAATGATGCTGACAATTCAGCTTTGCATCACCTGAATAAATTACATTTTAAAATATATTCAAATAGAGAACAGTTATTTTAAATTATATTTCACAATATTATTGTATTTACTGTATTTTTGATTACATAACTGCAGCCTTGGTAAGCGTATGAAACTTACCAACCTCAAGTTTTTGAATGGTAGTGTAACTAGTCAGCTGCCTCGCTAAACAGCTATTATCTTTTACAAAATAATATAAAATCTCTCAGACATGAAGGCTATTCCTCTGGAACACCCAGAACAGTTCCAGAATCAGACTCCTTAAGTTCGAAAGGTTTTCCTTTGGAATTATATCATGCCACATCGATGACCCACGCTCTGACACCATGAGAGTCGCCATCACTGAGAATGTTTCAGGTTATAAGCCACACATGAATTCAGACGAGAGCAGCTGTGAATGAGAAGCATGTTTGCATGTGTAATAAAGAAATTGTGGCATAGTAATGAAACTGAATTGTCAGTCTGATCGCTTTTGTCCACTCCATCTCTCGGATTTGCAGTAAAAACATCACAGTTCATCCATTAAATTACATCTTTATTTGACCCCACCTCGTTGCTTCTATGTCCCAAAGCAAGCGCTTTAAGTCCTGTCACTGTCAGTGTGACATGCTTATGGCAATGCTAATTTATTCACGTCAGAAATCAGCTGGACGGATCATCATGGAAGTGGACTGGAGCGAATAGCTGGGTCCTCGGAAGTGATGCCACTTAATGCCGTTGAGTTTGCGGATATTGTGACCCACGGTGTAGTAGATTCCATTGAGGTTGGACAGGCCGCAAGCATCAAACCACCAGCCTAAAAGATCGACAAATAAAAAGAGACTAAGATAAATACTTTAAACAGTTTTAGAAACAGTATTTAGAGCTCACAGGTGTTCACTTCGGGCCTTGATTAGGATTATTACTGTTAACTAAAACCAAAACTATAAACAAAACTAAACGAAACTAAAATAAAATAGATTATACCAAAATTCTACATTTTGCCTTGGCAAATAACTGAAATAAGTTTAAGCTGAAGCACTAAAATTTCTAACCCTAACTAAAACTGGACTGAAACTAAAATACAAATGTGACCCTGGACCACAAAACCACTCATAAGTGTCAATTTTTCAAAATTGAGATTTATACATCATCTGAAAGCTGAATAAATAAGCTTTCCATTGATGTATGGTTTGTAAGGATAGGATAATATTTGGCCGAGATACAACTATTTGAATATCTAGAATCTGAGGGTGCAAAAAAATCACCTTTAAAGTTGTCCAAATTAAGTTCTTAGCAATGCATATTACTAATCAGAAATTATGTTTTGATCCATTTACAGTAGGAAATTTACAAAAAATCTTCATGGAACATGATCTTTACTTAATATACTAATGATTTTTGACATAAAAGAAAAATCAATAATTTTGACCCATACAATGTATTTTTGGCCATTGCTAAAAATATACCCCAGCGACTTAAGACTGGTTTTGTGGTCCAGGGTCACAAATAAACCTAAAAAATAGAAAAATAACAAAAGAACTAGGGCTGGCAACGTTAACGCATTAACGCATGCGATTAATCTAAAAATTTTAACGCGTTAATATTTTTTTAACGCAAATTAATCATTTGATAAGGTTTGACCCCAATTTGCCGTCATCGCAGCGCGGAAGGTAATCTATCATTGTCTGCGTCCCAATGTGCATATTAGCCATCCTAAATTCTATGTGATATTTGTAATTTTCAATACTATTTAGGGCAGATAGGGTGGATAGTATGCACATTGGGACGCGGGGATTGTGTGATTATGAGGCACCGGGCTAGACAAAAGTGAAGCGAATGCGGAGAGAGAGAGCGAGTATGTCTGAGAGAGAGAGAGAGACAGTGCGCGAGAGATATGTATACTCATATTTGATAAGGGTACAGCAAACCAGTGTTGAAAATACAGTCGCGGGAAAAATTACAGAGCCGTGGGTTGCGGTTTTTTGGGCAACTTTTATAATGTACCGCGGCCGCCCAAAGTGTATATATACACATGTGATCGCAAATGGAAGTTATTACAAACACTCGATGGTGGTTTAAAGTGAGTTTTGAGTAAAAGTGTACTATTAATCTCATAAATTGTCTATGTAGCATGATGTTAATGTTAGCACTAAAGCACCTGCAGAACAGGTCCAATTCTTCTTCATAATGCATTTTATCATAATACTTCATGAAAGGTCGCAAGAAAATGTTTTGTTGTATTTATTTAGAAATACTTTTGATAATAGTTGGGTAAATGTATACTAGGATTGAAACGATGTGGCTTGGTAAACGTTTTATTGCCAGTATAAAGGCTGATAATGGGTGAATAAAAACAAAAGAATAATAAGGATTATGTCTGATACCTGGCGGAGGTGTGATAGGTTCTGTTTCCTTAAACTAGTTCGTCATGCATTTCTTTATTTCAACACATTTACAGGTAAATCCTAGCATTTTAAATTTGTGATTAATCGTGATTAATCACAGTCCATGACTGTTATTAACGCGATTAAATTTCTTAATCGATTGACAGCACTAAAAAGAACATAAAATTACTAAAAAATAAAGGAAAATTAAAATAAAAAAAACTGAAAACATAAAGCTAATTCAAAACACTAATAAAAACTATAATAGTATATAAATAGCACTATAATAACACTGGTTTTGCATTCATGTTTTATTTATTATGGAAAATATTTTGTATTAAGTGTTTATATAGTGTAGAATTGTTTCAATATTTAAAAGCTTAACAGCTTAAATTTTGTTATATTTTTCACATAAATCACCTTGCTTAAAAAAAAGAAAAAAAGAAAATAGTACATGATTTATATGAACTATTTTTATAGTACTTTTATGCTGCTTTTCGTCCTTTTTGGAGCTTGACAGAATCTAGTTACAACATGCTTTCGTTAAATGAAAAAAAAAACTAAAGATTATACAAAATATTTTATTTTGCATTCCAAAAAATAAAGAGGGTCATACTGGTTTTGGAACAACATGAGGGTGAGCAAATGATGACAGGCTTAAAAAATACATCTCCTCAAAACAATCAAAGCCCTTGATCCATCTCTCCCCTCAATATTGTGTCTTTTTATTTTTCTCTCCACAGTCCGTCAGTGTTTCAAAGGGTATGTTATTCCCACTGTGCGGTCGATGTCTCAGCAAGACCTGTCAAAGCAAACTGTGATTCTTCAATAAAAAACAGACTTTGACTCTTCAGAGAGGACACCGTCTCTCTAAATCTGATTAAATCAGTATCACCTCCCTCAATGCGTGTTTAGTTTGGATGGGCCGCACAGATGGATCCATCTTTCCATCTTTTGATTACCATTTGAAATGCAAACATAAAGGGCACTCGAAGGTCTCCAGCCGGTTCGACGGTAATTAACTCCAACAACTTTCAAAATCAATCGCAATGCATGCTATTAAAAGCTGTTTATCTTGGACCCCAGAGGGGTGGGATCTGCAGTCGAGTGCAGCCATAGAGTCAATTGTTTGCATAGCGGGCGTTGAATGCACGTCTGAACTCTGGACGTGTTTTACATAATTCTGCGATGGGGTTGCGTTTTCTTCGATTAGAAGAGGATCAGAGGGATTTTGCATGACCGTTTCGGCTTCACATCCAGGCCACATTTGAAGAAATGTGACTGAGAGGTTATGAATGTAGATGGCTTGCGTTCAGTAAGCCTATCTACAATCAGAAGCATTTTATGCTAAATGATCATGGATGTGACAAGACTGTTTATAATCTAAGCTCAAAGACTTTGTTCACTTCTGATGATGTTTTCATCAATAGGATTAATGAAAATTAAAGATGCAAAAAACGACTTAACTGACAGACAGTCAACAGCAGAATTTTATTAAATATTTTGCAAAATTATTGCAATAAATTTGAATATTCTATAAGTAATATTCAGTAATATCATCTATTTGACTGCGTTGACACTATCAGATGAAAACAAAACTTTCTGATGCTATTGTCTTCTGTAGAGCCACTTTATAGCTGAATCGAATTAGTTTTATAATGAATTTTGCAACATTGATACTGTTACTGAATTAACTGAATGAACACTGAAGTGATTCGAGCTGAATAACAACACTTGTCTTCTGTAGAGCTGCTTGGTATAGCTGAAATTGTTTCAGAATTGATGGACTTTACAGTTATTGAACTAAACTGAATAATCACTGAATTGACTTGTGCTGAATAATGACTATTGTCTTTTTTAGAGCTGCTTTACAGCAGAATTTGAATTTGTCTCATATTTGCAGAGGTCTGCATCATTCATTCTGTTATTTTCCTGTTTATTACTGTAAAGCTGTTTTGAAACAAACATCTATGCTTTTTACGCTGTACCACTGAGAACAGATCTGGAGAAATGTAGCATTACATCACTCGCTCACCAGTGGATCCTCTGCAGTGAATGGGTGAGTCCAAACCGCTGATAAAAACATCACAATAATCCACACCACTCCAGTCCATCAATTAACATCTTGTCAAGTGAAAACCTGTGTGTTTGTAAGAAACTTCTGACAGCACCCATTCACTGCAGAGCATCCCATTGGTGAGCAAGTGATGTAATGCTACATTTCTCCAAATCTCCTCTCATGAAGAAACAAACTCATCTAAATCTCGGATGACCTGAGGGTGAGAGAAATTTGCGCAAATTTCCATTTTTGAGTGAACTATTCCTCTAAGTACTTCTCAACATTTGAACAATTTTGTTCATAACTGTATTTTTGAATGAGGTCATGTGCAGTAGCTCACCTCCGGTCATCATGAGGGCACACTTGCAAACGCACTTATCGTTGTCAGCGTCGCGAGTGCTGAAGCCTGTGCCGTTTGATGCTAAGCTACTTTGCTGTCCTGCGGTTCCGCTATAGCTCCCTAGCAAAAGTCTGGAGAAAGAGAAAACAAGAGGACGTTGCAAGATTACGATAGACACCAAACAGCATTAATATTGTTAATATCAGTCTTGGTTGTTCCGTCAAGACAGGTGATACCTGTACTGCTGTTTTTCACCGGCCAGCTGGAATTTGTCATACAGAGCATAGGCGCCGTTCTCCTCCCAGTCCTTAAGTTCCACTCGGAGGGAGTACTGGGCTTGACTGGTGATCAGGTGAATAGCCTCATTACCCAACCAGTGCTCTCCACTAGGGTCACCAAATCCCTGTGAGAACAACATATAATGAAACCAATCCTGCGTTCCATTCATCTTGTAAAGTCGGGATTTCAAACTTCAACGCCACTTGAAGTTGAACTTGGGTGGAAATTTTCAAACAAAAGATTGTATATAGTTAATTATAAACACTTTAATGCAGTTAAAATGCATCAAAGAGTTGAATTCCTTGTGCAAACAAGGCACATGACCATCTCTACTTCATCTTCTTAATACTGGACAACACTTTATGGTTACATATCAAGCAGGAATATCACATATCCAACTTTAAATGAAACACAGCATTAGACACAAGACAGCTGTTTTGTTTCCTTGAAATAAATAGGTACACTGTAAGTCTTTTGTTTCCAGAAAAGAGTCTCATCCTTTTCAGCTTTTTATAGAAAGGAAGGCTCACAATGACATTTGGCAAGATTAACAAAATGTAGAAAATTGCAGTATTGATTTTCACTGCTGCAGTTTCACAGAACCGCCGGTTTTCAATCCATTTCAGCATATTTAAGCACTTAAAATATCAGCAGAATGTGCTGCTATTAAATACAGAATGTACCAAACATTTCAGCTACTGCCAACGATGCCAATCTGTCACGTACAATTTTAGACGCCGTGCTTCATCCTGCTTTGGCTGGTTTTTGAGTCTATGTCATCAGAATAATGCCAAACTTTTAATCACGTCTTCCTAGCACAGGCAGAAAATTTTCTTTAAACGCAATCAATAGGGATTTTCGTCATTGTCTACAAATGTAACAAGGTCTCTTTGTCTGCATCACTGATGCGATGCTAGGGAGTTCTGCACAGTCAACTGTAAATGTTATGCAATCTTTTAATGTTTATGTCCACTGACCAGTTTATAGTCTTTCCAGCCTTTCTGGAAGTTCACACTTCCATTGGCCCTGTGCTGGAACACTGTCCAGCCACCTCCGCTTGTCACCATATCACAAAAGACCTGTCAGAAGCATATGAAACATCTCAGTCTCACTCTTTTACATTTGCACGGTTCTTCGTTCTGTATGTCACAGCCAAGACACATCACACTGATTCCTCATACTTGTGAAAGAACGCATCCCACACCTTGGTTGGCTCAGTCATGTCTCCGATGTAAATGTGGTAGACTCCGCTGGTGTTGTGGCCAGATTTATAGGCCTCGGCACAGTCTCTAAAGTGCTGCTCATTTGATGAGAAGCCTGTAACAGAAAAACACAGAGGCTCTGGGGGTCAGAATTGATTTGAACGCAAGGAAAGAAAGATAATCAGCCAACAAAACACCACTGTTGACGTAAGTACTCTAGTTGTGGTACTTTTATGTGAATCCAGACTGTCATCTCTATATTATTTAGCATAATAAACTGTTGTATCCCATGAAGCAGTTTTCAGTGTTGTTAACTCAAAATAAAAATATGAAAGAACATTTACTGAAATAAAGTAAACATTAACTGAAAAAAAGAAAATATTAAAAACTTATTTTATTTCAGCTAGTTGCCAAATAGAATGACTAAAACTGAAATAAAAATTAAACAGACATTTAAAGAAACTAAAAGTGACAAAAATAACTAAATTCCTTAAAACTTTTTGTCTAAAATTAAAATGGAAAATATAATATTAATTCAAAATAATAATAAATACTATAGAAGCATATTAATGATATTAAAACAACACAGATTTGAATTGTAATGGACCTCATTAGCATAAAAACTAAAATAATAAGAATAATAAACATGACGAAACACACAACAAAACTGCTCAAATTAAAATAAATACAGAAAACATAAAAACTAATTCTAAATATTAATAAAAACTGTAATAGTATCTCAGTAATACTAAACTGATAAATATGATGAAGGTTTTTGTGCTGAAACATCACATAACGTTGTTCTGTGGATCTGCCACACAGTGTGACAAAACAAAACGATGTGGTTTCTGTTGTCATAAGAACAAGATTTATAATAATTACATGACCTCAAGTTTTCAAATATAAAGTCCATAGTGGTCTAGTATTGGGATGAGTCATTTAAACATTCAACACAATGTGTTTGTTTGTCAAGCATCTGAGAGAGAGTTTATTTAGAAAATCTGGTACATTTGGTTCTTCGAGTGAACCTCCACGCAGACATTTATAAACTGACATGTCTTGTGTCCGTATAAAATGCTGCAGTCTTGATTTAGCTTATCAGTGCGTGTTGTGACGCATGTGAACTTCATCCAAGACACGGGAGCACGCTGCCAAAGACATCACAAGCGAAAGCTTATCCCCTCTCTCTCCATGAATCATGGCTGCTCGATTTATCATTAGTGTCACAGTTAATTAACCAGAACTTTCAGGTCATGTTAAGAATCTGCCACCAGATTTAAAAGCTGTTGTAAGCCCAAGAATCAGACATGTTTGTCATTCTCAGACAAGTAACCTTACCTCGTACTCTAACTGGGTATTGAGTCATTTTTCTTTGCTCACAAACAGTGAAATGCTGCAGCGATGCAGCAGATCTATTAACATTAAACATTCAATTCAACATGAAGTGGAATTCAAAATGCATTTTAGCTTTCATAATATGACAAAGGTTCAAGTGAAACAGGCCAACATCACGCACTTCTATGGCATGATAGACAATCTAGGTTGATGTGCAAATTACATCTTGTAGATGTGTATGTGTTATAGTCCATGCAAAAATGGAAATATGCTGAAAACTCAGTCCATCCAGATGTAGATGAGTTTGTGTCTTCATCAGATTTGGAGAAATGTAGCATTACATCACTTGCTCATCAGTGGATCCTCAGCAGTGAATGGGTGCCATCAGAATGAGAGTCCAAACAGCTGATAAAAACATCACAATAATCCACAAGTAATCCACACCACTCCAATCCATCAATTAACAACTTGTAAGCTGTGTTTCTAAGAAACAAATCCATCATTAAGGCATTTTTAACTTAAAACCGTTGTTTCCAGCTGAAATACTCCATAATATTGCTTTCTCCAGTAAAAATCTGAATCAGAACAGAAATATGCACAGATCAAGCAAGCACTGTTTACAAGTGAAAACAGTCCAGAAGGATTTTGATATGAGAGGACCACAGAGGATGGACTTTTTCACTGGAGGAAGCTCGTATTTTGGCCAGAATGAATGACTTAATGTTAAAACACTTCAATGATGGATTTGTTTCTTACAAACATGCAGCTTTTCACTTCACAAGATGTTAATTGATGGTTTGGAGTGCTGTGGATTACTTGTGTGACGTTTTTATCAGCTGTTTAGACTCTCATTCTGACGGCACCCATTCACTGCAGAAGATCTATCGGTGAGAAAGTGATGTAATGCTAAATTTCTCCAATTCTGTTCTGATGAAGAAACAAACTCATCTACATCTTGGCCTGAGGGTGAGTACATTATGAGCAAATTTAAATTTTTGGGTGAACTATTCATTTAACTTTTCTAAATTCATTTAACATTCTTACCTGTCCCGGATGACACCATGCCAATAAGTGTGTGCACAGACTTCAGAAGCTGCTGATGTTGTCTCTGCAGGGCTGAGTTGTTGCTGCTGGCCGCTCGCAGCTGTCTCTCCAGAGCCGTAATGGCAGCTGTCTGTCTCTTCACCAGGTCCTGCAATCGCTCTTTCTCCTCCCTCATGTCCTTCAGCTCCGTCCTCTGCTTTGACTCCAGGACTAAGACTTTATTCTCCAAACGACTGGTGGAAACAATGTATAATCCATTCATTAAAAACCTTCTACCAATAGTTTAAGTCAAAAAGAAACAAAGCATCTCCAGATGTTTCTAACAAATTCCTAGATAGAGCAGGAATTAATGCCAAATGGAGACCTTGGGCCTCTAACTTGGGACTTTAGAACAGGATGGATAATGGTGTTTTGCAACTTATAGGGGTTTATTTTAAACATTTAGACCTCAGTATTAAACTTTGGCTCTTATCCCATCCTTCACCACTTGTACTAGACATGAATTCAACCACAAAACATTTGCATTAAAAACTACTAAAACTGCTGAACTACAAAAACGACTAAAAATGCTGTATAATGCATACCAGGCCAGTAGTTGGCGAAGTCATTTTGTAAAGAAACACTACACATCTGTGCACACACCTTTAGACTGAACACATAATACGCAAGCACATGACATCACCGTTTTCACAAATACGCGTTTTCGTAGTTCACAGAAAGACGGTAATGGTATTGTTTTCAAAAATGTGCATTTTAAAATGTTTCTTTTCAGGCTTCCAAAACGCAATTGTCATGTAAATGAACAGCCAAAATGCATAAAACGTTTTCTGTTTTTTGGTTGAAAATGTAAACACCCCCTAGTCTACAGTTTTTTGAGCATACAACATGTACAGGTTGTATAAAGTGCCATCGATATAAGATGTCATACATTATCATCTTGAAATGACAAACTATTGTTAGATTGTTGCTCTAGCTGTTTGCTAGCTTCTATCTAGTGGCTTGCTGTGTCATGTGAAATAAGTCTGAACTCTGGGCCTTTAGGAAATGGAGATACAGTATTTCCATCAGCACTATAGGTTCATGATTTAGTGTCTGGATCAGAGGAGATAGCACTGAATCACTCACGTCTGCTGTCAAAACAATTTACAGCCGCACAACAATGAGCCACTGCTACAAAAACAAGTTTCTGAGGAACTCCGCAAAATCCTGCCGGCTTCAATCTGTGTGTGATTTAGTGAGTGAGTGTGTATGTGTGTGTGTGAGCACTGAAAAATAACACCACCCGAGGGTTTGAGGCCGAAAATAACTGGAAAGCAAATCAAAACTCCATCGAGCCATGTAACTGAACGCTTACTTTGTTAAATTACAGTAGATAGCCATTAAACATGCTTTGGTTGCCAGTGGTTCTCGATGCTTATGTTTATAAATTGTTTATGATTGATTACACAAATAGTTTTTGCACAATCGATTGGCAAGGACTGCTGAAATCCCTTGCCAGAGTTTGTAATGTGTACACAATGCTGAGCAATTGTTTGCTGCTATTATACTATGAAGCTGACCCTCGCTAAACCCGCATCAATTCTGGGAGCAATTACGAACACTTTCGCTCGCACCGTCGTAAGTCGCCTCGGAAAGGTCGAAAACTCTCTGTTCTCACTCGTACGAGAAACATGAAATATTGAATCGTCTGTAGCGTAGCGGTCCATAATAATTACGTCTGATGCCCCCATGCAGCTACCAAAACATCGCTAGCAACACAGTTCAATTGGTCGTCAAAGTTGAATGACAACAAGCGTTATCTGTTTAATCTAGCGAGAGTCAAGTACAAAGCTTTCTGGGAAACCCTTTGTCTGGCTTTGTAAGTGTGCAAAGGAAACTTGCCTGGGGTCTGCTTTGTGTGCTGTGCTTACTCCGTAGTTATTAAACATTACAAACAATCAATTAAGTTACTGATTATTTCCCTTAACAAAACCTTTACCCCTGCTGTGCTCTCCGACTGGCTGAGTATGGGAAAATATTGCTTTGAGAGCGACAAGAGGGACAAAAGTTGCTGAACGCTGTGCGAACGTGCAGATGCAGATGCGATCTGACCCTTAAAAATGACTTGCACAGATCTTATTGCTCAGCGGTTGTTCAGAGTTGTAATGAGCACAATTACGTAATGCAGTTCTCAGTTATGACTCATTCAAGCATCATTTTGATGTTTCTCCTACAATATCACGGGGGAAATAAAACGGACACAAAAATAAGCAAATTGTTGACATACAGTAGGAGTATAGAGTTATTAAATGAATGCGGAAGATGAAATGAATCTCATTGCTTTCTATGGCTAAGTTGATACAGTCAGATTAAATAATCGGTTTGACAATTTTCACACATAAAGTACATTTTAAGTTACCAGACAAAACACTGCAAACACTGCATTTGAAACAGAAAGAAATGTAAGAAATATACAAAGAGTCATTAAAAAGTCTTACCTGTTCTTGTCTTGAAGTTTGGAGATTTCCGAAATCTGTGTTAAGAGTTCCTTCTCCAGTTTGTTTGTTGATAATGAATTCTCCAATAACTGAATTGCAATTCTTGATGTCTGGTTCATAACCTTCAAATGGAATACAATAAAATTACAATGAAATGACAGAAAACTATCATATACAGTATATATTTTTATATATGGCATGACACAGTGGGGCCCTAAAGTCTGAGAATGTTTTTATGACAAATTATACAATCAGCACAACATTTTGAATAAAAACATGAATATGATTTTTTAGTTTTGTTTTAATGACAACTAAAGCAGCTACGAACAAATGATGTTTTCAAGAATGATTTTAGATGTTCCAAAAAGCTTCGGGAGCTTCAACGGAAGAAAAAAAATCTGATAGGCATTACATTTGATTAGTGAGCTAAATATTGCAGAATATCAAACAATAATTACGATTTTCCATTTATCTTCCACCATAACTTTTACATTTTGAAGCATTCAACACTTTTATTTCCAGGTTTAAATTCATTTTTGAATTTCGATTTTCAGTGTGGTCTCAGATTTTTGGACCCCAAACATACATATATATGTAGTAAAAACAGTAATATTGTGATATATAATTGTAAACAACTTCAGTGTTTAAAGTGTCACATGATCCAGACTTCAGTGTCACGATCCTTCAGAAATCATTCTAATATGCTGATTTGCAGCTCTAGAAATGTTTTTTGTTCTTATTAACAAAAACAGATTTGCTGCTTAATATTCTCATATTTAATAACACTGATGATGTATGCATTCATGCATTTCTATAACGTGGAATGAGATTACCTTGGCTTCGACCACATTGAGCTTCCTGGTTTGCTCTGTGGTCTGGGTGAGCAGGTTAGTGCCGATCTCCAACATAGTGGCCGTCTGGTTATGAACTGCATCAGCTTGAAAATGCACCATCCCTGTCTTCTGATGGATGTAGTTTTCTAACTGTTGAGCAAAGCAAAGAGAATTGTGATTTCAGATAATATTGCATACTGCGAAATGTTGAATTGACCCTCAAAGCAAAAAACAGAATCAGAAGCTCTTTGGTTTTGCAGCAATGCCATAGAAGAACAATTTTTGATTCCCCACAGAAAACTTCCTAAAAGAACCATTTTTTTCTTAGTAGGAAGAACATTTCAAAAATCAAAAGAACCCTTTTTTGAATATAACAAACCTTTTGTGGAATGGAAAGGTTCCATGTATGTTAAAGGTTCTTCATGGAACCATAAATAGCTTTTATTGCAACCTAGGCTCATTGGAAATACGTGCCTCTACATACATTTCTGCAAAACTGAAAAAAACGTACCTATATGTACGATACACTGCAGTTTCCAGTTGAAATGAACACTAGAGGCAGTAAAACTCTGACAACTTTTATTACTTTTCACACAAAGTATGATTTACAGGTACAGAGTTTTGATTAATAAAGGCTAATTTTCACACAATTACTTGCAGAATGTTATGTTATGACTTCAAAACAATTTTAACATCCTGCACTATTTAAAAACTGATACCTTTGAAAGTTGTCATCACATATACAGCTTCACATTCATGAGTTTTCTAATTAGGTAGGTTTACTCGGTAGCTCATGTGATAGGGCGTTGCACTTAGGCGATGAAGAACTCCGGTACGAATCCCTGTGAAACTACGGCTCAACAAAACAGCTCAAATCCACATAAGGAAGGTAAAACAGCATGGCTGCAACAGCGAATACGTTTTTATATTACTTTTGCATCTGTTAATACTATCGGGTAGGTTTAGGTTTCTGTTTGGTGTAGGGGATATTTCCGACATGATAGAGCATTAATTTTTAGCAACACTCACCAGATAGTTGAATTCTAAACGGCCGCAATACATACCTCAAGCAGCATAATAAAAATGCTGCAATATGTGCCTGTACCAACGTAATAAAAACGTGCCACAGTCACGTATTAAACGTGTGTATTAGCGCCACTCTCTGGACATTTCACTTTGAAACTGCCGCGAAACGTGCAGTAAGGTACATAATTACGGTGCTGCAGAAATATATGTAGAGGCACGTATTTCCAATGAACCTGGGTTGTTTTATTTTGTATGATAGTCCTAATTAGAACATGATGGTTGGTTAAGGAGTCCCATTTGTCATTTAATGATTCAGAAGGGTGTTTACAAGGGCCCCTTTTGAGGCTGTGATGTGTCCTCAGTGCTCCCTTTTGTGAAGCACTCAACAGTGTGGACTCAAGAGCTGGAAAATTTATCAAACACAGTTTTTTTTCCCTAGCCAGTGGGTTTTAAATCCACTGGGAGAAGATCCAGTGCCAGGCAAAGGTGCGGTATAGTGACCCTCTCAGTCCCA
This sequence comes from Tor tambroides, assembly GCA_021397915.2. Lineage (NCBI taxonomy): Eukaryota > Metazoa > Chordata > Actinopteri > Cypriniformes > Cyprinidae > Tor > Tor tambroides. The sequence goes on from JAFVLL020018767.1 coordinate 23,391, forward strand.
AAAGACTCAGAGCTCTGCAAAAATAAATATAGCATCACCAAGACCACATGAACCCTGAGAGAAGGACTAATGAAGGATAATTTTATCACAGTGGAAATAAACACGTTAAACCCTGAGGGAGAGCAATGCGCTTGATGTGGTCCGTCAGAACTTACATGGAGAATGAAGACGCTTTTTGATATAGAGACTGTGTTAGAAATATATAATAGTGATATTTCAATATCAGTCACAAAGTGCATTCAATGCCCTGGCATGAATGCTTCTGCTTAAGCCTTTAAAATTAGTTCCAAAGTACCAAAAAGAAGTTCCAAAGGCGATGCAATAGAAGAACCATTTTTGGAACCTTTCAGTGAAGAACCTTTCAGTGAAAAGTTCTTAAAAGAACCATTTTTTTCATTTCAAAATCTTAGAACCTTATTTGGAATGGAAGGAAGTCCTTGAACCACATGGAACCACAGATGCCAATAAAGAACCTTTACTTTTAAGAGTGTATGATCATGTCATAATTAAAACATGGTTGGTTTACAAAAATTCATTAACGTAAACAAGAATGCAAAGGTTGGGTTTTCTTCTGTTGTTGTTGACTCCCTAAAGACGCAGTGTGCCCTGACCAATTAATTGACCCAAGCTTCCTGCCTTGGATTAAAATCACATAGGACGGGTCCAGCTTGGGAACACTGATCTGGATTCAGTTGGATCAGCTTTACGAGTGCTAAGCAAAACCAGATGTTTCATCTCATTTTGACTGGAGCTTCCTGGGATGTTTCCTCACAGAATGTACTGTAAAACGCCACCAATGTGAAGGTAATGGTCTTCGGAGATGTTTTCTGCTGAGTCACGGCGATCTGCATGCAGTCACGACATGGACAATCATTCATATGCACCGCAGATGTTTATAAGAGATCACTTCAGAACGATTGTGCTGGGTTGTTTGCTTCATGAAGATTCATGCAGATTACATCATTTTCAAAAACAAAGCAGCATGAATTCCAGTAAGTGTTTCGTGATGGCCTCTCACAATGACAATCCATCATCGTTTTGTTTTAAAACTAGTTACTATTTTGTCATTTAGCTGACAAAGTGATTTATATGACACTTATGGAGCAACCTGGGGTTAAGTGTTTTGCTCAAGGGAACATTGGTAATAGTTCATGGATCAACCCTTATGGGGTTTAAACCTATAACTTTTCTGTTAACAGCCCAGATTTTGAGCAGCTAGAATATATTATCAACATGGTATGGGTTAAATGAGGACACTGATTAACAAAGATGAAAAAAAAAATTCAGTATTATAGTTTTTAGGATTACACGTAAATTACATCAGATTTATAAGTAACGTGCTTGATAATGTCACGTGTGTGTTCCAGTTTAGTTCCTGTTTGCCCTTATTTGGTTTTGTTCCGGTTTTCATTAGTTTGTCATTCATTCTCATCACCTGTGTTTTTTAATGATCTTGTTTGCTCCTTAGTTTGGATGTCTTTATAAGCTTTCAGTTTCGTTCTAGTCTTTGTCCGGTCTTAATGTAAAGTAATTGTAATATGCTTTGGAAACGCTGTCTTGCTCCTTATGATTAAATCCATTTCCTTATATCCTCGCTTCTTGTGTTTCCTGAAGAGACGTTTCGTTACAGATAACATATGGTTTATGTTTTTATAAGCAGTTATTTATTTACTTTTTTTTATAAAAACTATTATGCCATGTTGAGAGATATTTTGGAAATGTAATAGGTTACAGATTACTTAAAATGTATTAATTAGTTTAACTATTTCAGTTACTTTATTAGTAATAATGTAGCTGATAATATTTGATTCCTTTTCTAAATTTCTATTGAATGTTTTCAACCCTTTCATTTTCAAAGGGTTAACCTTACAGTAGTACTCAAGACTGATTACTGTCAGACTTTCTAAAACCTTCATCACTTGAATTAAGATTATCATTTCATTTTAAAGCACAGACACCACAAAATCATACTTTAGTACCTCTTTATACTTTCAGGCCATTCTGAGGTTAAATTCAGATTTAAAATCATAACAAAAAATATTTTAATAGCTATGATAGTGTTTTTGAAATCAAATCTTTGCATAGTTATGACAGGGAACACTGGCATCCCACAATGCCTTGGGAAAAAAAGTGAATCTTAAAAAATAAAAGCATATACATAAACCCAAATAGAAAATAAAACAGTTATCGAATAAGCATATGTCCTATTCTGTGTCCTAAGCTCCTGAAACATTGGTGTCTCATATTTTAGAGCGGTCAATTAAAAACAGGTAAAGCAACAAATATTATTCAACATCCTATATTTTTGCAGAAAATATTCTGATGTAAACCCCTTTGTAACGGTTAACATTGTCATAAGTACAGTGTAATTTAATTACAAATTTTTCTCAGTAACTGTAACGGATTACAGTTACATTTTTTTGCAAATAAATTACGTAACATTGTTACATATAACTAGTTACTCCCCAACACTGCTATTATATATATATATATATATATATATAAAACAATCTCTATTGAATGGCAATGTCTGAATGACAAAAACAGATTATTGATGTTTCATAAAATGCAATGAATGATTAATACAACAAAAAAGAATTAGCATATTACATGATTTGATGTATCATAAAGATTTATAGAAATTACATAATTTTCAAAAACAAATTGTAATAAGTATTTATTGATGGCCCCTTATACTAAAAATTCATTTGGTTTTAAAACTAGCAACTGTTTTGTTAATTAGCAAAAAAAAAGTATAATAAATTCCACACGTTTATTAAGAAAAACAATAATAATAATAATAATAATAATAATAAACAATATTCTTCAGAATCTCTATCCTCTAACAAAATGAATTAAAAAAACCACGCTACACTCTAAAGTCAACATGAAATCAAAGTAGACTCTATATTTACATTCTTAAAACATGTTCCTGGTCTTATTGCAAAAGATTCATCAGTGCATGTTATTTTAAAGAAAAAAAACTGTTTGTCTTCATAATCTTTCACCAAAATGTAATAACTTGCTCTGACTCTGAAACAACTTTCTATATCAGGTGACGTCAAAGTCCTACACACCCACATTCACGTCTGGCAACACTTTTCATGATGCAATCCATTCCCAATGGATAAAATAAAGTCCTATATTACATTTTGTTTTCCTTACTGAAGTAAAATAAGTTGTGAATGCCATTTTCTGTTGTCTTTCTAAATAAAAGAACCAGTTTAAGTCAATCTCCACCACTAGATCTTCTCAGAAAAACCCAGGGAGATTACTTGATTAATCTTCTCATTAAACCAGTAGCAAAGCAAACTTAAAGGCAAACATCCGAGCATGTAGATCTTTCCCTGCAGGACGTCTACATCTCCACATCAACTAAATCTCCTCTAATCCAGACTCCGTCTCTGGAGTCCTCTGCCATCTCGGTCCCCTCATCCGACATCTACCACACACCACGAGAAACTATCCAACCTACAAAGCAATCAGCAGCTTCCTGCCGCCCCAGTATAATGTTTAGTTTTTCATCTCCTCTTCTTTTTCATCCTGCAGGGGTGTCTCTAGACACACTTAAGCAAAGCCTCACAGGACGTGAGCCACAGAATTTGTTTATGGCTGTCTGGTGGAATGCAGTGGATTACTGGAAAGGTTTTCTGTAGCTACAGTAAGGTATTAATTTCCTAACGAGGATTATTGAGCATAATAGACGAGAGGATTCTCAAATCTCTTTTTAAACAGAGAGCGAAATATGCTAAGAAAAATGTTTGGTTAAAACTAATGAACCGTACAATTTTGCTCGAAAGATACTGCAGAAATGTTCCAAGAAAAAGCCAAGACAAATGTGTTGAAAAGCAGGAAATGTACATTTCTAAATAGGCTTGTGCAGCCAAAAATAAAAAATCTGTCATCATTTCCTCACTATAATGTCGTTTTCAAACCTGTATAAATTTCTTTCTTCCGTGGAATATGAAAGAAGCAGTGTTATTTTAGCATTTAGTATTTATTTTTATACTTTCAGTTTTCATTTATTTCAGTTTTCATATATTTCAGTTTTCATATATTTCAGTTTTCATTTTAATTTTTGCTAAAATGTAAGCATTTTGTGTTGTCATTTTTAGTAGTTTTTGTTTATTATATAAATTTTAAATATAGAGATAGTTTTTCTTCATTTTTATTTCAGTTTTAGTTTTATTTATTTTAGTACATCAAGTTAAACTAAATTAAAATCAGAAATGTTGCTTGGCAAGTAATGAAATGGCCACTAGTGCCTGAAAAACATCAAAACGCATCAAAAAACATAGAAATATTAGTCTGTATCACGTGTGCACTATATTTCAAGTCTTCTGAAGTCAAAGGACAGCTTTGTGTGAGGAACAGACTGTTTTCAAACATGAATTTCTTTCTTCTGTGAAACATGATTTTTGATGTTTTTGAAGAATGTTCACACTGCTCTCTACTATACAATGAATGTGAATGGCCACTAGGGGTTGACAAACTTATAATAAAAGTATAATAAAAAAACATAATAAAATTAGTCCATAGGACATGTGAATTATATTTCAAGTCTTGTGAAGTCATACGACAGCTTCGTGTGAGAGACAGACTGACATTTTTTTAATGAAAATCTTGCTTGACAGATGTGGTCAGCTTTTACTTTCACCAGTTAAACATTGCGCTATAAATTTCTGCTTTTTAGAGTCTTATGGGTTCAGGATGACATGAGGGTGAGTAAATGATGACATAATTTTCATTTTAGGGTGAACTATCCCAATCGCTGGCAATGTTTAGCCTTTTTAACACATTTGATTGTGTTCGCTCATCAAACAATCTTGGAATTTGAGATTTACCATGTTTACATTGCAAGAAAGTACAAGTTTGTGGTGTAGACAACTTCATGAATTATAATGGGAATGTTATAGTTGTATTGTGTCATGTTTCTCGCTCTCATTATAAACAGGGTTTACGAATGTCAGAAATAGCCCATGTCATTCTGCATTTTGTATGACGATCAGATTTTAGTGGCTGTGTAACTTGAGTTCTGTTTTCCCTCCTGTCAGGATTTGCTTGGACATCCACTACTATAGGCCTGGAAAACCCAAAGATTATTTTTAATTCTGAGACCTCTGAGAGACTTTATCCTTAATACTGTTCTGTTCTGTAATTTATTACAGACAATGAATAAGTTATGGAGATATGTTACTGACAGGTTTCTGATGACAGGGCTGGGAGTTTTGCTCAGAAAGTCAGGAATTCATTACATACTGACCAAAGTGTCAATGGACAAGCATGTGAACTGACCATGAGATCTGCAAAAAAAAAAAAAAATGTTTATCATACACAATACTAGTATACACTATAGTGTCGAAAATTTAGGATTTGTAATATGTTTCAATGTTTTTGATGTTTTAAATAAGACTCTTATGCTCACCAAGGCTGCATTTATTTGATAAAAACACAGCAAAAATAGTAATATTGTGAAATATTAATACAATTTAAAATATTAACTTATAATAGAAATCTTTTGTAACATTATAAATGTATTTAATATCACTTTTGATTTAATGCATCCTTGCCAAATAAAAGTATTAATTTCTTACAGAAAAAAACTTATTTTTTTTAATTTTTTATACTCCTATAATTTCCTCTAAAAATCCTTGAAAGAAGATCATTTATTTGAGAAGCAACATGACATAAGATATTAAGACTTGAATGCATCAAAGAAATCACCTTTAATTTAATACTTTTATTCAAAAATAATATATTTTGTCTTAATGCACTGGCATTGTTTTTTATTTGTTTTAAGTTAAAAACAATTGAAGTGCAGTACAAGACAAACTACACTTATATTCAATATACAGTCTTATTATCTTATACAGTGGTGTTTCTCAATTTTATTTTATTTTTTCAAGTATTTTTACAGAAAAGACATACAGTACACATAAAAAGTATTATTTTCCAGTGCAAACATATCAGTGAAGAAAATGTAAGTGATGCTTTTTTTTTTTTTGGCAAAGGTGATGTCAACTTTACTTAAAGGTGATGTGGCTGATTACCAGGGCATTGCTATGCAGTTATTATGGTGTTGCTATGGCTAGATGATTGCATAGTAGTTCAAGTCAAAGTAATATGGGATATTGCTTGAGTGCCTCCTTAAATGTAAGGATTTTTTCACCTAGTTTATCATCTGCAAGTAAAAAAAATACCAGACCTTGTTGCTTTGAAAGGAACCAATAAGTCACACAGGTTGAGTTATCAGTCATGTTCATAGCACAAATGGTGCAGGACGGGTTACACACTCAAGTTTAATATGAGTATGCCATGAGTCAATTATTTTGACTGTCTTTTGCTTTATTCATTTTGGCAGCTTTAAGATAGTTTTGAGAAACGAAGAGCCGTGTTCATCTTTAACTGTAGGGCATACTGTTCACTTCAGTGCTTTTCAGGGTCACCGCACCAGATTTTACAACAAATCGTGTCAAATTAGGTCTGACGGGGTAGATGACCTGCAGTGAGAAGCTCTTTTTCTTTGTGAGCGCAAACGGGAACTTGTCTCTTGATTATTTTCATCTTTTACATGATAATAGTGATACTGATCTTCTGTATCCATTCTAGCAGGATATTCAGTGGAACGCGCTATAGAAACATTTCTGACAGGCTGTGTCAAGGAAAGTGCCGATTCTGTCTCGGGTCCTTCAGGAATCTTTTCCAGAAAATCTGTGTAGTCTATACAAGAAGGGTTTTCCGCTCTTATAAAAAATATGTAAACTTACTGTCTGTTTTGACAAGCAGAAAAACTCTAATTCAAGCACAGGTGGTCAGGGGTCTGTCTTCAGCTGTGACCTCACACATACAGTATATACTGGAAAGCTACTGTATGTTAGCATACTGCATTCTACAGTATATATAGTATTGTGCACAATATGCAATTTTTCTGAATGCGTGGAATACTATACTGTACATACTGGCTACATTTAGCATGTGTGTAGTATGTGAATAGTAGTGTAGGCTTAATGCATTCTGCACATTAAACAGTATGCTGCATACTGTATTGGGTTTTTGCTGAAAACAAAATGCAGTATGCAAGAATAAATGAAATATTTTAAATTAATTTTCAGTGAAATAAATTAATTCAATGAATACATTTTTAAAAAATGAATGAATTATGAAATGAAATAATTTTAGCTTGTGGTATAGTTACCACCTCAAACTTAAATATGGTTATTTTGCATTTTAATACAACTTTATGTAAAAAGTTAAGAAATAACTATTAAAATTGCTGGTATTACTGTATAGTTCCATATTATTCATAAAATTGAAAATAGAAATGGAATGATAAAGACAACACATTGCTATGGAAGCCCGTTTCTGCCACTGAATTAAAAAAAAATGTAATTATGACTTTTTAATCTCACAATTCTGACTTCTTCCTCTCAATTCTAAAATAAATTCAAAATTCTGAAGGGAAAAAATCAGACTTGTGAGATGTAAACTCAGAATTGTGAGGAAAAAAGTCAGAATTGTGTGATAAAAAGTACAATGACCTTTGGTGGAAACAAGCTTCTATACACTGCATTGTGCATATTTTGCAAAATTTAATTCAGATATTCTACACATACAGAAAATTTGCATACTATACAAAGTAAACATACTATACACTACTCTCTCAGAAACTGGGGTCACTGGAGTGGTTCCCTTTCAAAAGGGGTCTAATATGTATACTGGAGAAAATTTTGTAGCTTAGGGTACTGCCCCAGCTTTGTCCTTTTTTTTTCAGAGAATGTACAGTATGGACAGTAAAAGTAGTGTAATAATATGTGATTCCAAACTTAAGTTCAAAAATTGGATCTAAAAATGTAAAATAGCCATTTTTATTTCCAAGATGATAACTGGAGGCCTTTCGCTGAACAAAATCAGGTCATGTGACAACTAGCATACTAATGCAATAATCTGTACACTAGAATTCCATTCGGAATTTAGCTAATGTGTTTCAGTATTCAGTAATACATGAAACTGTCTAAGCTTTCAAATTTGCCAATGTTATAGCATTGCTCAATTTTACAACATCCCATAACAAAAATATGTTTATCCTGTGTCTTCACAAATATAACATCACTCTAAAAACATTTATTCCATAAATATTTTTTTATTCTGTTTATAATGTAGTGTTTAATGTTTGCAAACAAAGTCTGCTAGTTTTTATTGGGACCAAAAATGAAAATGTTCCAGCTACAGAAGCTTTTTTTTTTTCCTTCCATTTATTAATATTCTTGGATATAAAGTTTTGAACATCCTTTTATGGATTTAATTTTGTAAATCTGTAGGTGTGAGAAATGTGGTTCAGAAGATGAGATATTTATACAGCCCCCTGTATGCTGTCTAGTTTAATTTTATCATGTTATCTTTCCACTTTAATACCCCAGCTTGCCTCACTGCTGACCGGACAAACGTGACCTTTCATGCTTCAGCGTGACACTGTGTGGTAAGACAGAAACTCAGGGTCAAAGAGCACAACAAATAATATGACTAACATGATTAACATGACTTGAGCTCAATTTAGCAGGCCTGCTTTAGTCACAAGGACTTTCTGAGTTGAGAGTTTGTGTTAATACTTGGACCAACTGGACTAAATTGTGGCTTGAACGAGGCCATAGCGAGCAGAAGCAGGGCTGACCCACAGGGAATCATTCCTGCAACAATCATCTCACGCATCTCGCTTTTAAACTAAAAGCAGATGGACAAAGTCAGTGCTGTTGAGTCTATACTCGCTCTTTACAATTTCTCAATTTTTCTGAAGAGGCTTTTCCACCTGCCTTTTTGTTTTGTCCAGCCATTCATTATTCAAAAAGCTAAATGATGTCAGAAATGTCAGTCACTGATTATCTAAACAGATATAGAAAGCATACACACACTTTAGGTCTCATTCAATACCGTATCATTGAGACACTACAGTTTTAAATATTTTTTGATATATATTTTCTTTTTTCAGTTAAACATATTTTTTGAGTTTTTTATATGTGTCTCTATAGCTTTATATTTTTTTTATTTCCGTTTTAGTTTTAGTTATTTTAGTACATCAAGTTACACTAAATTAAAATAATAAAATAAAAAGGGTTTTATATTTTATTTCAGTTAACATTTAATTTATTTCAAGATTTTAATTTTAGTTTTAGCTAATAACCATTCACTACTGAATTCACGTATCTGTGTGAATAAAACCTTTATAGTATGTGAACTTTTTCACTTACAAACCATAAAAGTCAAAATCCTAGGCCCTATTTTAACGATCTAAGCGCATGGTCTAAAGCGCATGGCACAGGTGCACTTAGGGCGTTTCTGAATCCACTTTTGCTAGTATAACGACAGGAAAAACGGTCGGCGCTCCCGGCGCGTGGTCTAAAGGGGTTGTCCCTATTCTCTTAATGAGTAATGGGTGTGTTTTTGGGCATAACGTGCAATAAACCAATCAGAGTCTCGTCTCCCATTCCCTTTAAGAGCGAGTTGCACTCGCGCCATGGCGGATATTAATTTTTAATATTTGGCATGTTTGTGTGCTGCTGCGCGTCCCTGTGTGTAATAAGCAAAGTGAACACATGTTGTGGACCCGCCCAGAGGCGCATTTTCTACTAACGCGCTCTTTAAATAACAAAAAAAATATTGCGCCATTGAGACTTTAGACTAGGTTTGAATTGGTCTATGGCGCAGTCTACTTTCAGTTCCTCAAAATAGCAACGCGCCAACAATGCGCCTCTTTTTTAGACTAGCACTCCCATGGGCGCACAAATGGGTGCAAATGCATTTGCTATTTAAACAATGCAGCACAGGACGGGAAAACGAGAACTGCGTCGGGCTGAAACTAGCAAAAACACTTGCGCAGCGCCTTGCGCCGGGTGTATGATAGGGCCCTGAATGTTTTATTTCAAAGAAAATTGCAGCATGTTATAGCGATATGTTATGCATAAAGATGAATATAGAGGTTTGAAACATGATCAGGTGTAGTTTAGGCCTATATAAAAGATGATTATCGGGTTTCAGCTGACTTTGAAAATGGTACACTTGACTTCACTCTTGCTTCTAAACTTGCTTCTAAAATGATACTTGTATTACAGTATGTTAACAGTATATTAACCATAAGCACAGGCTCATTCATTTGAAATAATTCAGCTTGGATAAGCTGAATAAATGTATGCCATCAAAACATCTTCCTAATGCATACACAAAAATTTTGGGGTCAGTAAGATATATTTAAATTTTTTTGTTTTTATATATATATATATATATATATATATATATATATATATATATATATATATACATATATAATATATTTTTTTAAAACAGTTATTTTTTTAAAGAAATTAGTATTTTTCATCAAGGACATAATAAAATGATCAAAAGTGATAGTAAAGACATTTATAATGTTAGATTTCTGTTTTTGTTGTTGTTGTTGTTTCTATTCATCCAAGAATCCTGAAATTCCACAAAAAAAAAATAAAAACAAAATATTATGCAACTGTTTTCAACATTATTAATAATAATAACTATTTCTTGTGCAGCAAATCAGTATATTAGAATGATTTCCGGAGAATCATGTGACACTGAAGCCTGTAGTAATGATGCTGAAAATTCAGATTTGCATAAATTACATATTACAATATATTCAAATAGAAAACAGCTGCTTTAAATTGTAATAATATTTCACAATGTTACTGTTTTTATTGTATTTTTTTTAACCAAATAAATACAGCCTTGGTGAGCATAAGAGGCCTCTTAAATGTTAACAAATCTTACAAACTTTTGAACAGTAGTGTATGTGTATAAACAGAAAGACTTTATCAGAACCTTAATATTTCACCCCATTTCACCCCAAAATGTAAAATCTGTCATCATTTACTCTCCCTCATTTTAGGTTAAACAAACTCTTTACACTGTAAAGTTTGTATAGTTTATAGTATTAGAATAAACCTACAAGAAGATTAAAGAAAAATACACAGGCTAAATGAGTTTAAAAATGCTAAAACTTTACGGGAATATGTGATCTTATTCAGAAATATAATACTCCTACTGGGAAAGATGTGTCCAAAACAATCTAGTCTTCTTTTGTGCTGCATTGAAACTCTTCAAGAAAAGTCACTTTAGGATTGGTTCCAAATTATGACAGAAATTCCAACAGGCATCCTTGACTAGATCTTTTCAATAGGGTCACAGTGTGTCAGTTTATTGTAAATGGGAAATTAACAGTGCATAAAAATGACTGTGTTGATGGTCGGGCTGTTTATGGTGGCACTGAGCCACTAATCCATTATGACAGTGTGCCGGTGACGGGACAGGAATGTGCACATAGACTGGTCACGGGGATATTTCCAGCTTGTCCTTCTGACAGCTAAATATGCTAAAATCATTTGTGAACAGTATTAACATGCTCTCAAAATCATGTGATACTGCGACAACAAGTTGTTCCCTCAGACAGCAATTAGATACTCATTTATCATCAATAATGCATCATATGTTTTTGTACTATGATTAACATTCATCACACAGGCAGTGCCCAGAGAGAGTCCGGATACTCAGAAAAGGAAAGAGTTATGTGTCCCTTAATGGCTAAAGTGTTTAGCCTGATGTCAAAGGGAAAACCCTGTGTCTATGTTCATATACATATGTGTGGAGTCTGGAATATCTCCAGTTTTCTCTTTACACTACCACTCAGTTGCTTAAACATTCAAAGTGAGGTCAAACAGAACACACACAAAAAACAGAGAGGCTTTCAAAGAACACAAAGATCTAGTCTCTATTCTCTTGTACTGAATGCCCCCAAAATAGCCCCTGGTCTGAGAACATCCTATTGCTAATTCAATCATCATGGTTACAGAGAGACGCCCCACTGTCACAGCCACTGGAGACTTCAGCAACACTGACGTTTGCATGGATTCTTCCCACTGACACACACAGCCAGATACTGATGACTACAACATTTCCAGACTGGCACTGTATAAATAGACCGGGGCTAGTTGTCACACTGAGAAGGGCCGTATGTCAGTAAATATATAACATAATAAATCGAACATTTTATTTTTTATTTAATGTACTATTATAACACTAGAGCTTGTTTTCTTACCTTTATATTAAATGACATAAAATAGAATTATGTAGAATAAAAATATCAGAATAAAATTCTAATACAGGGGCTGCAATTTGACATCTTTCTCTCTTCTGCAACGTAATTTTTATTGTTTTCCTGTTTTGTTTTGTTTTTTCCTGTTAAACATTTAAGAAATACCACATGGGCAAAAGTCATGTATTTCTGAATATCAGCGTGTTTTAAAGACGAATGTGGCATTGTTTTTAATCAACATTTTAGTAGTAGAAGTTAAATTGAGTAACTTACATTTTTAGACAGATATTTCCAGTTATTTGTCCGTTTTTGCTGCGCCGGTGCAATAAATAGCCTAGTTTCAAACAAATCAGAATCTGAATCGTTATGCGTCAAAGATCAACAGGCAGTGGCGGTATTTTGAATGAATCGGTTGAATGATTCAATGACTCATTCATAAAAACCTCCTGAATGAATCATTGTTTTTGAATGAATCGGAATTCAAAGATTCATTTACACAGTCGATTGTCGCCACCTGCTGGCGTATCATGTTGAAAAAAATAAAACGTCACACAAACTGTGATAAAGCTTTGAAAAAGAAAACTGAACTTTTCCATCTTTCCCGGAACATAACAATGTAAATAAGCTTTTTTGTAGTCAGTATTTCAAGTGAAACATCAAACTGTGAGAGAATTACACGTGACAACTAGCCCCGGTCTTCTGCATCTATAAATTCATATAAAATGTTATGGTTCATCATTATATTTTAAAAATGACAGTTTTTTCCCCCTATGAAACTGCCATTTTTATTGTGAACTGTTGTAAATTGTTCCCCGATGTATTAAAGACCAGAATTAGCTTCCGTCCGTAGAATTCATAAATAAGCCAAAGAGGATTGTGGTGAACCAAATTTACGATTATACTGGGCTTTTGGTTATGGCTTTATCATCTGTAAATCCATAACAGCTGGTGAAGCTTCAGAGATTATAGAGAACAAATACAAATTCCAGAGCTGTGCTAAAAGATGTGAAATATATGATTTTCCTGTCAAAGTAAATGTAGCCTACGTTTTACAGCACAGTCTGATAATGCGATCTGCCAAGCAGACCTTTAGGGAAGAAAGCAATCCATCATACTCACTAGAACATAAGCAAAAGAAATAGTGGATATCATATCATGTCATATTTTACACTTTTATTGTACAAAGTCACCATTTCTGGTAATGCAATCAGATAAGGTTGAAAACGATCTGCAACTGGCACTACAGATAACATCACATTCTCAAGAACAGCTGCATTGGGAATGAATTATTCGGCTTTCTGAACTGAATCAACTGATTCACTGAGAAGATTCGATTTAAAAGAATGATTCATTAAATTGGGTTGTGACAGTTCATTATGATGCAATGCAGTCTTAGTTCATTGTTAATTCTTTTTATTAGTTTCTAAATGATGTTGTGCAACTGTTTCTGTTATATGAAGGGTGTATTTTCAATTTATGAGTTTGTTTGTGTAATGTCACTGATTTGTTAGGGTTTGAATCGTTAATGTTATTGATGAGAACCTTGTTTGTTTTAATAGCTTAAGGGTTGTTCCATTCATCATGTGAGTGTGAAGTGCATGACGTTCAGCTAGACAAATAAAACTCTGTTTGTGCAAAAGCTGATGCATCATCATGGACACAAGACTTGCAGTACAATAGACCAGTGTTATTTTAGTAATATTTATTTACTGTTGTAGTTTTTGTTGTAGTTTTGGATATTAAGAGTTAGCTTTATTTTTATTTTTAAATTTTACATTTTCATTTTAACTGTACATTAATTTTTTAGTAATTTTATGTTATTTTGTTATTTATATTTATATTTTGTTATATATATATATATATATATATATATATATATATTAGCTTTAATTTATTTTAGTTTTAGTTCAAGTTTAGTTTTTATTTACACTTTAGTGCTTCGACTTAAAATAACAGTTATATCAATATACAGTATCAATATATCACTGTGAAACATACTTTGGAGAATTTTGCAGAATTTGGGCTGTCAATTTAACACATTCATTTACTGCATTTTTTTTAAATATGTAAATTAATTTACATATTAACAATAAACAAATTATCTGACCATCATTTCAAATTTTTCATTTCATGTTCAGTTATATGAAATTAAAATGAGCAATATTTTGACATTTAAAGCTTCTTTTTATCCATTTAATGTCATAATAATGCTTTTAAACTATTACCCACTTTTCTCAGCAAATACTGATATGCTCTAATACAGTTAATTAATCAGCATATTATGCAATTCTGTTAAAATGCCTAATACTAGACAAGATAAATCAAATAAGCCACACCACAAACTGCTGCTTAATTAGTATTTTCTAATCTCGGGCCTATGACTACTCAAAGGTGAAAGGGTTAAGACTATATTTGATTGAGCCAGACTCTCCCATCAATTATGATTATCAAAGTTACTGCTCCTCTGGAAGACAACCATGTTTTCTTTGCAATTGAGATGGAGCTGCAGCCAATCAGAGAGTGGCTGTTGACCCTGTGGCGGACGGGAGTGCAGCTGTGCAGCGAGAACTGCGGTTCCTCTCGAACATAAACAAACAAACTGTGGGCTAATGCTCAGGGCTGAGGAACATCCACCACGGACGACACGAGACAGAAGGCCGATTGGGTAATATATGAGGCACTTACAATCTTTTCCTTTGTGTAAACGGTTGAGATTAAAGTATTAAGAATCGTTTTTTTATACCATATATTTTGCCAGGTAGCCAAAATGTGCTTCATGTGGTTTAAACATCTAGACTAACTGGATTTATTGAAGGATGGAAATAAAGCGGTAGAGGGACTCAAAGTTATCTTGTGAAGATGGCAGCTTGAAGCGAATGTTTTGATATTTTCCTATTATAAAAGTGATTTCTGCAACTTAAAGAAACAGGATGGATGTTTTAGAGTAGCTAATATCACAAAACATCATAGAATTGATCAGATCCATTGTTAATATGTTTGTGCTGTTGACTTCCCTCCAAAATGATATTGAAGACACAGAAAAAAAAACTTTTGAATTGATCAATTAAAACAATATTCATAAGAAAACATGCAATGTTTGAAACATTTTATATATTTTTTTAATAATTTCAATTTTAAATAATTTATACAGTAATTAAAAATTCACAATTTAGTGTTGTATAAAATATAATTTCATAACTGATATAATATTACAACTTATAAATTATTTTAAATTATTAAACAAATATAAACTTTTTTTTTTTTTTTTTAAATATGAACATTTTGCAACATCTGCTCAAAACAAACAAAGTAATAAAAAAAATATTTATAATATACCTAATCAGTAGTCAGTTTTTAGTTTATTTCCAGTATAATAAAAAATTTAATTTAAAATATCTTAGAGCTGTTTAAAGATTTTAAACTCAAAATTTTGTGGTCTCATACTTTTAAACCAAATTTATATGACATAAAAATGTACTGCAGAGCTGGAATTACCCTTCTAAGATAGATAAGGGGTAAGATAGGTATTGGAAATCCATCTAGAGATTTGTTTATTACTGATTTGCAGCCATGGAAATGTATGAGTTTTAGAATGTTTGGAGTAAGAAAGAGCCCCATCTGTAACATCTCTTGTAAAAGCATCACTTTAATTCCATATAATGGACTATTGCAATTGTGTAATGTGCTGTTGAAAATTCTGGCTGAATCTGCCCAAACTGAAATTTTACATGAAAGTCTTTCACTTCAGCAAGAAAAAAAAAACACAAGTGTAAGAAGACACTGTAAAAGAACAGAACTGTAACTCGGCGCAAGGAAAAGCACAACAAATGGTCCAGTACTTGAGGATTTTCCTTTTTTTGTGCTTGTTGAGGGTTGCAACACTAATGGGTTCTCAAGTGGGTACAGGATAGGTTGAAAGCATCTTTTTCCATGTGATCTCCACATTTGACCTTAAAACAGGACGCACATTTACTATATTAGAAAGCCTTTTTAAAGGAAATTGTGGAAGACAGTTATCAGAGTTTTAAAGACGTACTGCACTGCATGCATGTGGTTTTGGTGGTGGGGGTAAATTGCTGCTACCGGTTAGTAAGAGTTGACTTAGAAAAATGCCTTTGATCAACCCAAGACAAAACCCTGTGTCTCATAAGAACAAACAGCAAACTTCAAGACTCTAATCACTCATCTGTAATCTGCACAACTCAGCTGAAGGAAGAACAATGAGCCAATGGTCTGGAATTAGATTCAGCTATAGTTCCAGGTGTGGGATGCAATTTGGTTTTTGAGGTTCAGACTTACTGGAGGCTTTAACTTGAACATATAATGAAGGAATGCTTTCGTTTTGGTTCACAATATGTTACTTTATTATATGTATTTTTAATGTAGTCTCAAGATTTTTTACATGGTAAGCGATGTATCCTTGTACTATCACAGAGAGGCACAAAATTGCTTGCTGGTGAAATGATCTTCCAAATATGGTTGTCCATCTTAAAGTTGAAGCGTGCAATTTCTGTGTAGTATTACCACCTAAAATTGCAAAATTATTATTTTTTTTTAGCATGATGTTGAATGTAGATGCATACACAAGAGCAAAGAATGAGAAGTGCTGACTCAAGCACCCATAAGCACATGTCTCAGGACACTTGTGATGCAAGACAAAGAACAGAGTTTGTGTCTCTAAATCAGTCTGAATGCGGCCCATGCTTACTGGAACCATTTTTTCTTTTGGTCACTTATCATTACTAAGACAAACTCCAGTATATAAGCATGATTAGGTCCCAAGATTAAGATATTATAACATGATTGTGTAGTTAAATGCATGTCAAAAAACTCCATGAATTAGAATAACATCAATATTCGAACAGCAAAATCAATGCGATACCACATTTATCAAACGTGTGGAGAAAAAAAGCTGCTGTATCTTCTGATTAGTCAAGATGTAATAGAATATGATCAATTAAAAAGACGTTTTAGAAGATTAACAGGGCAAAAGATGAATTATGGTTTAAAAATGAGTTTTGTATTTGATGAAGGGCTTTTGTTTCTAAAGGCATCTGCTGTGCAAAAGGGAATTGTAAAAGTCAGGGTACATTCAAGGACGGATGAATGAAATCCTCTTGGCCAAGCCAAGAACACTGTGTTTTCAATTCTACAAAATGCTGTCGTTTACTTCCATATTCCATAATCGGTCCTAAAATCTTATTTTCAGTCAGGGGACTCACACTAGTTCAAAATACACACACTCACACACACACTTACAAATGCAACACAAAACAGACTTAAAGGGATAGTTTACCCAAAAATTTAAATTCTGTCATCATTTACTCACCCTCGAGTTGCTCCAAAATTGTATGAGTTTCTTTCTTCTTTTGAGCACAAAAGAAGATATCTTGAAGAATGTTGGTAACCAAACGGTTGCTGGTAGCCATTGACTTACTTAATATGAAATAAAATACTACGGAAGTCAATGGCTACCATCAATTGTTTGGTTATCAACATTCTTCAAGATATCTTCTTATGAAACAACTTGAGGGTGAATAAATGATGAAAAATCATTTTGAGTGAACTCTTCCTTAAGCACTAACCTTATCATATAAGAACACGCGATTAAAATCTAGTTGCGAAGACAATTTATTGAAAGTAAAATTATGTGTTACTTTTACAATGCAAATTCAATTGAAACCTAGGGAAGTTCTAAATAGAACAGGTAATTGTGACATTGATTGTTTTTATTATTTTATATCTTACAGCTGTAACTTTATTTCTTGTCATTGTGATTTTATATCTCCCAATGTGACTTATTTCTAATCGAGTTTAAAATATGAAATATTAAAGGGTTAGTTCACCCAAAAATGAAAATTTTGTCATTAATTACTCAGCCTCATGTCATTCCAAACCCATAAGACCTTCATTCAATTAAGCTATTTTTGATGAAATCCGAGAGCTTTCTGACCCTGCATGTTCAAGGCCCAAAAATATAGTAAGGACATCGATAAAATAGTCCATGTGACATCAGTGATTCAACCGTAATTTTACGAAGCTACAAGAATACTTTTTGTGCAGAAAAAACCTTTATTGAACAGTTTCTTTTCTTCCGCATCAGACTTCGATACGCGTTCATGACAGAACCACGACGCATGCGTTTAATCACTGATGGACTATTTTACCGATGTCCTTACTACCTTTCAGGGCTTTGAACATGGTAGCTGCTTTGCTGTCTACGGGAGGATTCCATCAAAAATATCTTCATTTGTGTTCCCAAGATGAACAAAGGTCTTATGAGTTTGGAATGACATGAGGGTGAGTAATTAATGACGGAATTTTCATTTTTGAGTGAACTATCCCTTTAAAGCCACATTGGGAGATATAAAATCAAAATGACAAGAAATAAAACTGAAATTGTAAGATATAAAATAACTAGGGCGCAAAACAACAATAATGTAAGGTCTTGAACCGTAATATTTCAATGACAGTTGACTGTGTTCAGTAGATACAGCGCTGGTGCTAAAGCGGCTGTGAAGTTCAACTCTATCAGTGAGGCGGTTGTCGCTCTGTAGGAGTTCTGGCTCCAGGGGAGATCTCCTAATGTTGACTGAAGTCAGAGAAAGCAACACAAGAGAGCCCACGTCCAGCTCTTCCCCAAGCCCCGCATCTCGCTTTGCTCTCAAAGACACTTCCCCAAGAATGATAAACACGAGCACGATGTTTGTTTAACAAAGCGAAGCCTTCTGCTGTGATCTGAGCCAAACTCAATATACGAACAGGCATAAATAGAGACGACATTTATAAGAGACAAGAACGCACACATTTAACACATTGTGCGTATTATTCGAACTCAATGTCTTGCTGTGCCACCAGACTTCTGCAGAGAGTTCAAAGCGGACATTAAAATACTTGAATGCAATTTGAAGGCATTTTTGGCTTGAGGAATCACTCAAAAACCATCATAGATTTTTACAGAATATGCAAGAGAACTAATCAAAAATGACATTCAATTCATTCCGGACCGAAATGTTATGTCACAATCAACGGAACAGTCTTCAATTCTCAGGGTTTCCTAACATATTTGTGAGCCTCCCACAAGGATACGACTTTTATTTCGAGCTCCTAGAGAACATTCCTCAGAGAAATATGTGCGCTGAGTGAGCGTTTGATGTGTACGGCTCAGATTCGGCACGTTGATAGCGGCAGTAATCAGCAGTTCAGCCCTCGCTCCACTCCCAAGGAAGCCCTGCAACTGTGGCGTTTTACAGGCTCATTAAAGACAGTGCCGAGACACCATAAACTCAGCAGGCTTCGTGTTTTCCCATCCTCTGCTCCACTTCGTCTATCTCTCTCAGTTCTCCACTGAGGAATGATATGCACAATAGGCCAGAGAACAAAAAACTATTAGCCGAGACGCTGGAGGCTTGTTAATGTGGTGATGTTGCATTAGAAGAAACCAGTCACATGCTGAGAAGTTTTACTGTTCTTGTCTTCTTTTAGTATTTACTTTCTAACTTTCATTTTCTAAGTGCCTCTTTTACGAAGTAATAATTGAGCCACCTTTGCTCAAACAGTTTAAAGTAGGCCTACATTTGGCTCTAAATGTTATTTTTACAGCGTCCTTGGAAAAGAGCACTGATTGTCGAGTGATTAATGCATAGTTGTTACCAAATTGCAGGTCTTGTTTCAGTTATGAGGCCTGCTGACCATTGGCATTGTGTTGCATAGCCAATAATTAGGCAAGCATCACTATTATTATTGCTCAAACTTAGGGTTAGGGATTTGAACAAACCCCTAACCGTAAGTATTAAACTTTGGTGTATAGTTGTCCTGCACAATTTGCACTACAGACATGAATCATACCTCAAACCACGCGGTTTATTGAGGAGAGCTGGGATATAAACAATTGAATTAAGCATAAACATATATATATAGTTATTAAGATCATGCTAAACACTTATTCCACACTTGTGGTGTATTGGACAGTGTATTAAATAAAATAAATAAATTAATTAATTAATTAATAAATAAATAAATAATACTACTACTAATAATAAATGAATTCATTATAAATAAATATTTTTTAAAAAATTTGTTATTTTATTATGGCTTCATTTATTTAATCAAAAAAAGCAACAATATTGTGAAATATTATTACAATTAAAATAACTGCTCTTTATTTTGCTAAATTTGAAAATACAATTTATTTGTGTGATACAAAGCTGAATTTTGCAGCCATTACCCCAGTCTTCAGTGTCCCATGATGTTTCAGAAATCACTCTAATATGCTGGTTGGTGATAAAAAGAATTATTTATTATTATTATCAATGTTGAAAACAGTTGTGCCACTCAATATTTTTGTGAAAACCATGATGCATTTCATTTTCAGTATTCTTAGGTGACTAGAAAGTTTTAAAAAATGTCGTAATATTCTAGTAGTCTTTATCACGTTTGATCAGTTTGATCAAAGCACTCATTTCAAAAATATATTCATTTATTTTTTCATTTTATATTTATTTTAGCAGGTAGAATGCATGGAGTTATGTTGATGAATGAATGAACTGGTTTGAATGAATCAATTAATGAATGATTCAAAGAATCGCTCATAAATACTCACTTGTCGCCATGACCTGTTATAACGATGTAACATGCAGAATAGTCACTGCAAAATCCCCACCGCTAATGCATGAATAATGGAATAGTGTTTTTTAAGGGATAAAATGCTGTTAAATAAAGATGTTTTCACCGCTTCACGTTAACAATTACTTCTTTTCCTCAGCTCCAATGTATTTTTTTCTATACCAACCAGAGCATTAAGCCAAAAAGCCTGTGAATAGAAGTTGAGAAAGTTCAATTCAGAATTCAGCTTTTCGGCTTAATGCTCCGAAGGTTCTTTTCTTGTTATTCAGCATCCAGTGAGGCTCCCACTCAAAGGGGTCTGGGGCTTTGCCATATCTCAAGCTGCTCTAAATGGGACGTACAATCGCTAATCCCTTGGCCTTTGAAGAACTCTTTTCCAGGGAGATCTTTGGTCCACGGCCATTACACAAAAAACAAGCAAAGACTTCAAATGGCTCCTCATGCTTTCCATACACTCCTATACTCCATATAGCGCCCTCCTCCCCTCCCCTCTCTTTCCTGTTAATGGAGTCAGATACATGGCATGTCTCCCATTGCTTGTGAATGCAGTTATCAGGTAAGGACTGAGCAGCAGGAGCAATCTAAGAGGGCATATCTGTTTAGTTTCAGTCATTTGCCAGTAAACTAAACACTCCTCCTCCATAAACATTTTGCCCAATTATACAGCCGGAGCAACACATGTACCAGGTCCTCAAAGGATTTTAATTAGCTTACAGAATACCTAACATTCAAGTCAGCACATTCAGCCTGTTTAAAGGATTGCTTGTTAGTGATTTAGTACAACGTAAGTCAGCTGTGTGTGCAGACATATATATATATATATATATATGAATGTATATAGTTATTATTTTTAATTTTTGATGCAATGTTGTTATGTAGAGTACATAGCTGCATGTATAATATTTTGTTTTTAATATTAAAAATTCATATTTAAGCTATGTACATTTTTATATATTACATTTAAGTTGTATATAATGTCAAAAAAGTCTTGTTTGGATTTTTCTACCTATTTTTTTTTTTTTTTCATTATAAATTACAATATCAGAAATAAAAATGACACAAATTTCAGCATTTCTTACAAATGACTGAATTTTGGACCTTACTGTGTGTAAATGCACAACTGAGAATGCAAATTTAGTTATTTTTATATTTGCATCTTGAGTGAATTAAATAAGAGATTTATTGAATTGATGATATGTACGCCTGTTTTTAAGTATTTCGTGTTCCTTGTTATTTACCATCAATTTAATTCAAAAAAGAATGTAACGAGAGCAGCAAGTGTTTATAATTAAATGACTCTTATCGCAATCTGACCTCTTCTTAAACAGAGTCAAGGGTCGCGTCTCTTTCCTGTGGAGGTGCAAGCTGTCTCCCTTTGAGCCGTATTGATTGTCAACTTGGGTGGTGCACTGAATACATAGAGAGAGATACAAAACATGCACACACACACACCAAACTTTCACTCTACACCACGGCACTTCATCTATTCATTAGCTCAATTAATGTCACTGATCAAAACTTGCATTCTTCACATTTGTATGGCATAATAAATCACTCTGCAGTCACTTATGCAGATCAAATGCCTCTCTGGTTTTTTGTCATCTGGCTCCTGTTTAATTGCCACTTCTGTATTATTACCGAAATGAGTGTTTCATCTATTTATTCAGATGTGAAAGTTCTTGCAAGCTCACTTTGATGTCTGAAACGGTGCTTAGTCAATGCACTTAGCTGAAGTTGCAAATAGAGTCCTGTTAATGGAAATCACACATGACAGTTCCAAAAGCATTGGAGGTCTTGGAATCCGTCAAATGGCTGAGTCGCCTTTCAGCAGGTTGTGTTTTTGGAAACCATGCAGTATTGAGTATTCAACCAGAACTTCTTTCCATTCTATTTTGATAAATGTATTTGCATCACTCAGGTTCTCAAACCAGCTCAGCCAACATCTACATCTGGCCATTTGGCCAGCATCTGCACCCTAACAGTTCACCCATCTGAATACAAATGGGCTACAGGTCCTTACATCTGAAGTAGGGGTGTAAACATTTGCTCTGACCGGTATTCGATTTGATTACAATAATTTGTTAAATGATGCAATGCATCATAAAATCTGCAGTTTGGTCATTATTTTAATTATTTTATTATGCTGAAGACCTGCATTCAACTACAGGGACAATTTACTTTACATTTTTAAATTTACTTTTTATTTAGACAATTAACTTTTCTTTTTATACAATAAATTATAGGCTAATAATTGTATTTTGGATAAAAAATGAATGCAGAATACATTGCATATTATTATAGTAATTATAATCGATAATTAAATTCTGATGCACTGATTTTTCCTTGTCAGATTGCAATGCACCAATGCAGTTTTTAGGCTGCCTTCAAGTCCTACTGTTAAGTTCTTAATTATGAGTTTAAAGGTCATAAAGTACTCAAGGTCTGAAAATATTTAGAATATTGGTCAACTTCATATTTATTTTCGCACTTTTCTCAAAACTAAGCATTTTGGATGCTAGTACAGCAAAAGATGTGCAATAGGTGAGTAAATTATGTATTATCTTATATTTTCGTATTCTAAAATTGTGGACAGAGAGAAGTGCAGTTTTGTACTAGACTGTCACCTCGGCTAAATTCTGGCAAGTTTTTAAACTATTCTTCATCATTAGCATGCAAAATTGTGTAAAAACTAAATTGCACCATCAACATTAACAATTTAAACTTAATTATGATAAATAACAATTGCTTCCTCTGTGATTTTTTAATCATCCTGCCTCAGGCTTGGACAGTTGAGGCTTATAAAATGTGTTTCCAACTCATAAATACAATCATTCCCAAGATGACTTGAAGCCAGCATTACAACCCAAAGACAAAGCATTTGTGGTGCTAGTGCACCAAAAGATGTGCATTAGGTGAGTAATTTATGTATTATCTTGTATTTTAGTATTCTAGCGTGGACAGAGAGGGTGATGGGAAGTGTAGTTTTTTTGCACAAGCCTGTCCTCTTATAAACCAGCTAAATGAGAAGTATTTTCTGGCAAGCTTTTCCTCTGTTCTTCATCATTAATATGCTAAACTGTGTACAAACTAAATTGCATCATCAACATTAACAATTTAAACTTAATTGTGATAAATATCAATTGCTTCTGCCATGATTTTTTTTAATCACCATTCCTTAGACTTTGAAAGTTTATTATTGAAAAATATGCCTGCAACTCATTAATACAGTCATTCTCAACATGACTTGAAGGCAACATTACACCTATACTTGAAATGCTGGCAGCATTACAGCCTAACTTTGTATTAATTTTTCTCAAAGACAAAACTTTTTTATGCTAGTGCACCAAAGGATGTGCATTAGGGGAGTAATTTATACATTATCTTGTATTTTGGCAGTAGTGCTGCCACAGAGAATGATGGGAAGTGTAGTTTTGTTCCACAAGCCTGTCACCTCTTGAACCAGGTAGTATTTACTGGAAAGCTTTTCCACTATTTTTCATTATTAGTATGCTAAATTACGTACAAATTAAATTGCACCGCCAATATTAACAATTTAAACTTATGATAAATACCAATTGCTTCTGCAATAATTTTTTTTTTTTATCGGCATTCCTCAGATTTGGAAAGTTGAGGATTGAAAAATGTGTCTGCAACTCATTAATACAGTCAGAGCCGATACTCATTTTTGAATTTGGCCAGTGGTTATGAAAACATGAATGATCATTTCTTTTAATGCAGTGTGCTGTCACCCTTTCTACGTAAAAATCAGTCAAATCATGTAACGTGAATGTCGTACAGAGCGCATTCGTCGTAAATTGTGTACAAATTAAATTGCACCGTCGACATTAACAATTTAAACTTAATAATGATAAATACCGATTGCTTCTGCCAATAGGAATTCCTCAGACTTGGAAAGCTGAAAATGACAAAAAAATGTGCATGCAACTCGTAAATATCATTCCTGACATGACCTGAAGGCAGCATTACAGCTGCCAGGTTTGAGGAAGCGAAGGACATAATGACGCCAGTCACCTGTGTCTCATTATGAGGTCATTCTCACCTTCTGCAGCCACTGCGTGTTGTTTTCCATGGCCGACTCCAGATGCTGCAGCTTCTGAGCGGACCACTCGCCGTCGGCCGGCGGGGAGTCCCGCTGAACCACGTTGGTCCCGCTCATCTGGTCCGCTCCACCCTGACAGCTCTCCATCTCCGGCAGGATGAAGGTGTAGCTGCACTGGCCGTGCTGCACGCGGTGAAGCTTCCTCCGCCTCTCGCCTCCCCCGCGTCTCCCTTGACTGTTCCCGTTTCCGGAACTGACCAAGCCGACGGACGCCAGCAGCAGTGCCAAACGCCAGCCGCTTCTGGCAAACCTCATGGCAGTGGGAGCAAAAGCAAAGGCCACCTGCGGTCAAGAGAAGGAGCCAACTCAGTAGTTCAAACTCTTTTGATGGAAGAACACATGGTTGGATGGAGATGAAGAGGCTTTTTTGACTCTTTTCTCTTCACAGTTGGATTGCAGGTCCAGAAGCTCCTGGTTTTCCCCTGAAGAAATGGGCAAAGGCACTGAGCCTTGAGTAACCACAACACACTCTCACAGATAGATAAGAAGGCAATGAAAGATTTCAAGGAGAAGCGGAGACAGCCCGTCCAAATGAGTCTCCCAATCTGTATGCTCTTAACACGAGAGAAAAGTAAACAAAAGAGGAGAACTTTCCTTCCTATCCCAGAGCGGTGTGTGAAATGACCGGAGTGAGAGAGTTCTGCTCTCTTATCTGGGAGTGTGTGGAGGAGCGGGGGGAGGCTGAGGGAGGTCTATTAACACACGTTCTGTCTCTCGTCTCCTCTGCAGCATTTCCTCACTCCCGTGGCCTGGAGGACAGAGGGTTTCTTCTCCCCATTCAAGGCTGTTCTGAAATTGGTTATGGGTCAGATTTTGCTCATTAATGAAAAATTCTCCACATAATTCTCTCTTAAGTAATAAAGGGTTGTGCACCATTGAGAATAACTGTCTGGTTCGGTTCAGCTACCAAATCAGACATCAAGAGGACAGTCAGTACTGCTGAGAGGATTATCGGTGCCCCTCTGCCCAGCCTCCAAGGTCTTTACATCTCCAGAGTGAGGAAAAGGGCTAAGAAAATCACGTTGAACAGCTGACACCCAGCCCACTCTCTCTTTGAACTGTTGCCTTCTGGTCGGCACTACAGAGCACTGACCACCAGAACAGCCAGGCACAAGAACAGTTTTTCCCGCAGGCTATATACAGCCTGAACAATTAAACTTTCATAATTATACATCGTCCACACTGTAAAAAAAAAAAAAAAAGTTGAGCCAACTTAAAATTTTAAGGCAACCAGCTTCAGCAGATTTTTGAGTTCTCTCAA
>JAFVLL020018768.1:0-20179 GCA_021397915.2 Tor tambroides
TTAACTTAATGATTGCTATCAGGATGTGAAGAGACTTTCAACCAGAATAACAAAAAATGTTTCTGAAGACAATCACCTATGATACCTTTAATTTTGTTTGGGAATAAAACTGTGAGGTTTAATCCTAAACTCAGTATTTGACTTTTTTTTAAAAAAGAGGTAAAATATTATACCATTATAATTGAGTCATTCTGTATTTCCTCAAGTAAAGGGTCATTTGGCTCCTAAATGTTAATTTAGACTTTTTTAATGTCTGGTAGCCTGTGATTGTTTTGTTTAAAAAGAAGAATGATTGTTTGAATCGTGAGGTTATTGGCTCTCGTCCCTGAGCCTGTGAAGAGCTAAATCAAGTCCTGTTTGATGTTAGTAAGTCACTCTTATCCCCCTCCCCTCATTTGATCAGACTTGCAGAGGCCGGTTGACAATACAGGCATTAGTGCTCTGCAGGTCTGACTGTGCTGCATTCACCCTCCCTGCATCTCGCTGCAGCTCTGACTGATGTCCCTGAAGCGGAAGGATGGGTTTAGCGTTTAAACAGACAGAAAGAGAGGATCTTATTAGTTCGAAGTCAGCACTGAGCTCCTCTCCCAACTTTCACTTTAATTTACCCATGAATGGGCCCCTTCAAGATGGTCAAATGTAGCCTGTCAATTACATTATTATAAGTTCTTCCACCGTGTCTGAACATCTGAGGATCTTCTCGACTGATACATAAAGATATTCGGTTCACTGAGAAAGTTTTGTACCACATGGTACAACATACATACTACATCGGATTTGTTTCACAATAGCTCTGACTCTTAAATTTGATTGGATGAGTGATATTTGAATAAGTGAAATGAATGGTATACATGAAAATGTGACCAAATATGAATTATCTTAAGCAGACAAGTTTTCAAGTGTACCAAAATATTATATTATTTTTTCAAAGACTTATTACACTTCTGGTAACTGATTGATGAGCTACTAGGCAGTAATAGTTTGGTATTTTGGTTATTAATTAATGCAATTATTTGCCAGCATATTTTAACGTATTTGCTGTTGCTTCATTTTGTGAATGCAGAATATAGCCTTTCTATAATGAATTTACCACTGTGTTGGTAGGCCTCTCTTTAGTTTATTCTGGAATTAACTACGTGTTAAAACTATTTTATGATTTTTTTAAAAAAGACTTTTACTTTAATACCCCAAAGATTTCTGTCAGTAAAGCACGTCTAGTGTCATTGTTCGCACATAGACGTTCTCTGAGCAGTCGAATGTGCTTTATCTCTGTTGTACGTCTCAATCTGGCATCCATTTTGGTGGGAGTAATGGTGTGACATTTAAAAACATGTTTGTGGGTTAATGGAGGTCTCCTGACTGCATGAGGCTCTACAATAGATATATTATAGTCTATTCTCTGGGATGAGAGGGCTCATATTTAAGAGAGAGAAAGAGCAAGAGCGAGTGTGTGGATGTGTGTGCGTCACACACCCACCTGCTCGTAATGACAATAGTTTAAACTCTATTCCGACATGAAGAGCATCGCTCCTGCTTTTTAAAAGATGACACATGCTTTTCCCCACATCTTTGTGCTTTTTGAAACCAGTATGATTGCATCCGGTCAGAGTTCAGGGAGAAAGAGAAAAGGAGGGAGGACAACATAAAGGCAGCTGAACAAATGAGCAAGACTGATTTTTGAAAGTTTGATACTTTTATCTGTTTTTTTTCCCCCTCTGAAACTTCAAACAGGTTATTTAATCTATTCTCTCTCTCTTTTTCTCCTGCAGCCGCTCTTCGCTCGTTCCCTCTTCGAGCAGAGCGCAAAAATGAAAAAGGGAAAAAACTGAAGTATTGTCATGTGAGCTGAGATTAATTTTAGATTGCTCTGCTGTTCTGCTTTACCTTCAAAGGACCTCCATTACGTGGCAGCAGATAAGGGTGAGGTGGTGTTAGCCGCTGTAGCCAAGAAGAAGGCTAATGAAATAGACGCAGAGGCACAAACATCGGCACCAGGTGAGAGAATTATTCACATAATGTTAGTTACAATAAAAATGCTCCAAAATCTCCTATTGATGTGTGATGATTAGTGTTTACAAGTGCAAAAGGATCACTCAGAAACTCGTTTTCATTTGCTCTATTTGAAAAATTAAAATAAACGCTGCAAGGTAAAATCACCTTGGTCACCAGATGGAATTGCAACAGTATTGACTGTTTTCAAACAGGGTTTCCTGGCCACATCCCCGTCGTCTTCCATTGTATAGACGAACATATTAAGCTATGATAGGTACAATTATTTTGACAAAAAAATGGCTTATTTCAGCTTTGAAATTGTCCATTTTTTCCATCTACAGTCGATGCATGTGGCATGTCGCAGCAGAATTTACTCTAGCTCTGAAAAAGCTCATATACACTGTTCATTTCATTCAGTCTTTCATGACATGACGTAAGGCGCATGTGACTCTGGTGATGGCACCACTGGGAAATTTAAAAAAAGTCATTAGGTTTCGTCATTTTTAATCTCTTATCTAATTATATTTGACTATTTGAAGGTTTTTTTGGAGCGCTCTGTGCAGATATAGAGAGAGTTTGATTCATTCACGTTGTTAATTGGCTGAATAGGACGGGTTTAAAGTCCATTGACCTCAGCTCTGATATTCTGTTTCCTGCTGACCTGATGAGGACGTCCCACGTGCTGTTCATCAGCGATGTACAACATACATTTCCTCGGCCAGCAGGATGGGCATACGTTCAAATGAAAGAGAGCAGTAGAAAGAAAGGAAAAGTGAGGGACGGACAGAAGTGGTTCGGCTAACAGGTGTACAGATGAGACAAGGGAGGTGTTTAGCTTCTAATAAGGGGGTGAAAACTTGAGGCTGTATGTGTGTGTGTGTGTGTGTTTCCCACCCTGTCTGCCCATAAGCCTCTTAATTATGTCCTTGATGATTTCCCTACTCTCTCACCCCGAGCAGACCTTAGCCTTGGAAGGAAGTGCTTAAGAGTGCGAATGTGAAAGGAACAGATGGGCAAAATAGTCTGTTTGGGGGCATTTTACCGCTGTTAATAGTTAAAATGTTGCAATTATAAGTCATTGCCTGAGATTTTTTTTTTTATAGTGCAAGATACCCCTTTTCTCTCTTTTTCTTTTCTGTCAACTCTGTGTACGTTTTCGGGTCAATAGCTTCTTTGAGGTGCTGATATTGTGTGTTTGTGTGCAGGGATTATTGTGGAATAGAGGAATATTTAGAGGAAATTCTGTAGGGCAGTGTGGGGGATCATAAATAGGGAATGAGCGCGGTAGGATTCGGCATTGTGCTGTGCATTAAAAAGACAAGGTGTCTTGTTTACATTTGGCCAGCCTGAAGCGAATGTCTCACACTGTCAGCCAACCATGACTCTAAAGGATACACACACACACACACCCCAGAAATTCAAAAGTGACTTAATATTCACACATTATATGGCCATTCTCATAAATAAAACAAAGCTCAAAGTGTAAAACAGATTTAAGGGTATTGATCTGCTGTAGCTGCTTCTGGATGATTATTAACTGACAGTTTAGCAGGGTTGTCCATGTAGTCCCTTAAACCAATATAATAAATGTCATCAAGTTAATTACATGATACACTGATGAAATAATTAATTGTAAATAATTTTATGTTAACGAAAATTGGATTTTCAAGTAAATTTTGCATAAGCCTCTCACAGGCCTACAATCAATGTGCACTATTTTATTATCTAAAAATATATATGTGTGTGTGTGTGTGTGTGTGTATATAATATTATATATTAATATACTTACATTTTATACAAATCAAAAACTATTATTTTAAAACAGCTCTATCACTCCAAAGGTCTGGGAGCATGATTAAATTTAATATAATTGCAGAATTTTTTTATGGTGTAATTTTCCTAAAACTAATTATACTCCATGAATGAATTAAATGAACGGCCCTAATCATTGAAATTTTGGAAAAGTATTTTCCCCCCATTTTTCTGGATCTCCCTGTATAGACTTTACAGTATGTAGTCTCTCTCTCTGCCTGTCTCTCTTTCCATCCTTCCACCGTTGCTTTGTTGTCACAGAAGAGGATCAGTGTTCACTGTCTCATTGAGGAGTGTGTTGATTTGGTGAGAGAGTCAATTGTAAAGGAGGACTCTGAGAAGAGCGTATGAGAGGGATCATCTTATAGCTCACGAGACGCAGACGCACACACTGCTGTGCTGTAGGGTGTTCCCTGAGATCAAGTCTCACTTAGGGTCTCTTGTTATGTGTAACCTTCACTGTCTCTGTCTGGGAGAGTCGTGTATAAGACGCCCATGTATTACACAATATGTCATGTTCTGTCTCTCGCTCTCTCTCTCTGCTACAGAAGAGCTTCTACATTTCAAAGATTCTACATGTTAAACTGTTTCCCTCGGGGCATGGTGGGATTTTGTGTGTGATTTTCAGATGAGTGTCAGTCAGCGTACGAAGGGCAGAGTGGAGTCAAACTACCATCAACCATCAGCGAGAGGCATGTTCTCAACCCCAGACACTGGAGCACTGCATCAAGGTGTGTGTGTTTTTTAAGTTCATTATTCATATGGTCACACTTTATTTTAAGGTCCAGTTCTTGCCATTAACAAACCATTAACTACGACTTTTGCCTGAATAAACTCCTAATTTGCTGCTTATTAATAGTTAGTAAGGTGGTTGTTAAGTTTAGGTATTGGGTAGGATTAAGGATGCAGAATATGGTCATGCAGAATATGTATAAGTACCAATAAACAGTCAATATGTTAATAATATTTCTAATAAGCAACTAGTTTATACTGAGAAATGGTCCCTATATTGAAGTGCTACCGAAGAAATTGTTAGCCAATACATTAGAAATGCCAAAACTAGTCTGTCTTGCAGCATGGATAGTTCACCCAAAAATGAAAATTTAGTCATTATTTACCTTCATATCTTTGCCAACCATATGTTGTTATTTTTTCTGTGGAACACAGAAGTAGATGTTTTTGGAGAATCTTCATGTATCTTGATAAAAGCGATAGGCTGATTGTGATTGGCTGAGCTGTGTTCAAGGCAATTGTAAAATACTCTATAAACACACCTGTGATCTCATTTCAGGATGTAGTAATCCTGCTCCTTTGTGTCTGTGTGTTGCTGTCTGGTTGGCAGCTATTCTTCTGGACATTACTGAGGAATGAATTATTGTTAGCAATTATTAGTAAACCATGGCTTCTTGAGGCTTATTGCTTTATTATACAATGACAGTTCATTTCGATGTCAAACTGCTAAGCATAAAGTCTCCATAAAAGTATTCCATATAACTCGCATGCTTTGTGTCATTATTTGTTAATAATCTTAAGAACTGCCTTGACTCTGTGAGCTGAACTTGAGAACCGTTTGAGAACGAATTGCTCAGTTTGATTTGTGAATTGGATAAACAAGTTCATGGAAAATAACTTTCTGAAAAGAATGATTTTGTCAGATATTGAACTGATCTATTTGTCAAGGTCAGTCATTCAGTGATTAACAATATAAATTTGGGCCTGTTCCTCACAAGATTATCATATGGCTTCAGAAGCCTTGGAATATAGTGTGTACGTTTTGTGCACTTATATTATGGTACTTTTTTGGCCCTTTTGGAGATTGACAGATGTAGTAACTTCTGTCATTATATGGAAAATAACTATGTGAAGATTCTTAGGAGCATACAGCTTTGAGGGATGTAAATAATGACTGAATTTTAATTCTTGGGTGAACTATACTTTTAAACTCATGTCAAACATATAGAACATAAGTGGGATATTTTAAGAAAACACCCATACTCACTCTTCTAGTATGTGTAGTTCATGTTTGGCCTGGAGCCTCACAATGAGTGTGTAGAGTGAAGGTGTGTGTGTGTGTGTGTGTGTGTGTGTGTGTGTGTGTGTGTTACATGAGGGTTGTCCTATTGTCTTATCCTCTCTCTCTGCTTCCATTGCTGTTGATGGAGGGACCATTGACTCTGTGCTGACTCTTTCTTTCTGTCCCACTTAAGCTCCCTCGATCTCCTTCAAATCCTGCCTCTCCCATCAGCCAGTTCCGAGCGGACGGCCCAAAGAGGATGGGGTGGGATTAAAGGGTTTTTAAAACATAAAATAAGGAGTTTTGGGTAATTTGGCAGCTGAAATCCCAGTTTTCAGGCTCGTACTGCTACACGGCCACATACAAGACATCAGAGGGAGATGCTCCCACCCAGATAAATAGCAGTCGAGAGAGAGCGGAAAGCCTCTTCTCATTTTTCCCTTTTTGTATTTGTTTTTTGGATTTTTTTAAAAATTCTATTTAACCAGACTAATCTGGTCTCCGATGAAGTTTTATTGTTTCTTATGCCGAGCCAATAAGGCTTAGAGACACTGATTCGAGCTTCATGCCTGCGTTGTGCTGGCAAAGAAAAAAAAGATCGGGAGAGTGAGCGAGAGGAGGAGTACAATGACTTGGTGGCATCACCGTCGGTTGTACTAAATCCAGCCCTGCACAGGGAGAGAGGCAAAGATGCGGATATCTGGAAAACATCCCGACACACATCTGTTGACGTATCCTTTCATTCTCTCACACACACACACACACACACACACACACACACACACTCGGCGCACTCAGAAAGACGCGCTCCAGCTCTTGGACTCGTGACACTTTTTGCATCCGAGTGCATCTGTACATGTGTAGCGATGTGT
The DNA here is from genome assembly GCA_021397915.2 of Tor tambroides. NCBI lineage: Eukaryota > Metazoa > Chordata > Actinopteri > Cypriniformes > Cyprinidae > Tor > Tor tambroides. Next base: position 6,691 of record JAFVLL020018768.1, read on the forward strand.
ATGTGTTTGTTCGCTTGTTTGTATGGTGTGGGCTGCGCCCCGTAGGCCTGTTTTTCTCCTCCTCCCTCGATTCCTTGTAAGCGCCGTGCATCACTAAATGAAGTAGAAAAAGCACAGAAATTGGACCCCGTCTCCGTCGCCAGTCTCCGCAGAAAACCCAAATCGCACAGCCCACAATACGACTGATAACATTCACACGGTCTTACACGCTTACTGGATTTGACGGCACGCCGTACGGTGGCAGCGTGTTTTTTGGAATACCCATGAATCCCTGGGAAAGGCCTGACTCCCACACGTAGCTTCTCCATGTTGAGGGTCGGACCTGATGTGTGTGTAGGAAAGAGATCCAGATCCGTCTGCTGTGAATGCTAGTACACACTGATATTAGTGTGAACAGGATAGTAACGCTGGATCCTGGGAAGCATTCATCTTTCTGAATGCAGACGACCAGAATATTTCCATACAGCATGGACAGTTAGCAGTGCACAAGTAAAACTGCTCTTGAGTCTGACCGTATGGGGTTAGAGAGATTTCTTTAGTCAGTCATATATGAAAAACATGATTCCAGTCTCTTTTGTCTGCAATAGGGCCGGAGAAACTTCAACCTCCAAGGCTACGGATGAGTTATCGAACGCCCTGACAAGTCATCGCACCTGGCCTTGGAAACACACAGGTGTGTTCTTTTGAATACAAGTCTGTTTGAATAAATACAGTTCTCAAAGTAGATATAAAAGTAACAGGGTTGAATGACTACATTGTTCTCAGTATTCGGATCAAGGCGTACAGCTTGTTTTTCACGTTGAGCTTTATGGTTATAATTTATATTGACTGTGTGTTTTACACAGAGCTCTACTGCCGTAGATAATTCCCTCATTAATGCCCTGAGAGTGATATCTTCCCTTCTGTTTTGCCCTCTCAAAAATAGGTTCAAGTTGACTGCCTTTTTTTCTGCTTGTATTGTACTTAGCTAATCATCCTAAAACATGAATGTTTTATTCTTTTCTGTCCACAGAATAATTAAACTTTTTCCCATACATATTTATTGGACAGTACAGACTGTAGGCTATTACAGACATTTACATCAGAATTTTAATACATGCATAATCCTGAATGCTAATGGCACAGTCATAATTTACCATGGAGAAACCCTCCTCCAGTTGAGCTGCAGAGGATGCTTGAACTCAACACTTCCACCCACTCGTACATACAGTACATTTAGGGCAGATTACCGAGTGATTGGCGCTCATCTGATCACCTGATTCAGGTGTGGTTGCAGAAAGGTGGCGCTGTGACATGCAAGCAGATGGGTTGAAGTAGACCTTCAAACTTTTTCCGACACTTTAATGTGATTTTCACTTGTTAAGTAAGTTTTGCTTAATGTTTTTCTCTCTTCAGAAATCAACCTTGTTGACTGGAACACCCAGGTAATGATTTACATTTCTATAGTAATATGGTGTAATTCTTACTGTGTTGTTAACTTTTTGTATGAGCAACATTTACTGTCCTGTCCTGTCCAGTTATGTCAGGTGTTGTATCTAAAATTGAGCGGAATATTTCTATTATTATATATGAATATTCTTTAGTCATATTTTCCCTTCTAAAATATTTTATTGTATTACATTTTTAATGAAATGTATATCTATTACTGCAGTTTTTGCTGATAGTTGTAATAATGATATTTATATTTTGTGACTTATAGGTGCCTGAGGAGGGGAAACTGAAAGTTATTCATTTTGGTTTAGTGTAAATAGACATTTTTTGTACAATGAATAGTACTTTTTTTAACGATAGAATTTTTTTTTTTTTTTTTTTACTAAAAGTACCAGTGTAACAGATTAAATGTGCTTAAACCACAAAAACTACTTTTAAATAAAACACATTTTTGCAATTCTTATGATTCAGTTTTGATTACTTTTTAGCTTGATGCACAGTGTTTGTTAAAGAATTTCTTGTCACATAATTTGTCACACTCTATCTTGGAAAAGGGGTCGTAAAATCCTGTTTATGGCTAGTACTGCACAGTCTTGAGTAAAAAAAATGTTCTAACCTACTTTTCCACGGCTCTTTCTGTTACATATATTCCCTAACCATTCCAGCTCAAGCCAGTCACTATCACACTATCAGAATGGTTGTTTGAGAGTCTAAACAGCTTTTTTTTATTTTTTTTTATTTTAGTAACACTTCACTTTCTTTGAGAATGGTGGCACAGAGGCCACACTACTAGCCCTGTCCTTGATCACAGGATCAGTGGTGCGGCTTGTGGGCTGGGTTTAATTCTCCACCTGTTTGGTGTATGAGATTACATGCAGAAGAAATGCAGAGGGATACGCAGCGCGTGTCTCTAAAGAGGAGGCTACCGTTTTCCCCCCACAGTCTTCATACACAGCGGCCGTGTCAGAACTGTCCCCGGCCTGCTCTCCGAACTTAATCTGACAGCACCCAGCCATCCATAATCCCTCACTGTATCGTAATCTATTTACTCTGCATTCTAAGAGGATTTTCTTTTTTATAAAAGTATATATACAAGATATATAAATACGAATTGATGCTGGAAATGGAGGAAGGGTCAGGAGAGGAAGCTTTTGTGTTGTCACCTCTGTTTTTATGTCTGTCTATTGCCTATTCTTTGCACGTTTTAAGGAAAAATCAGTTAAGATCTGTCGTCACTGTTTCACGTTAAAGCATATTTTAAACATTGCTTTACATGTAATTGTCCATTGTAATAAATGTTGTGTACTCTTTAAAAACAAAGATTCTTTACTGACCTCCTGTAACATTCATCTATGGGTTCTTTATTGGGAAACAGGTTCTTTAGATTAAAATGTTCTTCACACTAAGAAAAAAAAGGTTCTTTTAAGAACTGTTTACTTAAAGGTTCTTTGAGGAACCCAAAATGCTGCTTCTATGGCATCGCTGTGAAATCCCCCTTTTAGAACCTGTATTTTTAGGAGTGTATATGTTATATTTAGTGTCTGTGCCTTTGATTTGTGCATCAATTATGATAATCGATCAGACAACTCACCATTATTAATGTGTTAATCTGATTATCTAGCAGTTTTCAAGAGGCATCTGTCTTATTTGAATTATATTCATATTGTGTTTTAATTAGTCTGGCCTCCAGTCACTGATTGTGTGCCAGGAACCATTTTCAACAGCTCAGACTAAAGCTTAGAAACTTATAATCACACAGGATTATTGAAGAGATCACAGTTTTTCTGTGAATGACAACCTTGTAATCCTGTGCTGAGTCAAACTAAGAAAATGTTTTGGATCAAACAGTCTTTTTGGCAAAAATGCTGAGATTTGATTGGCACATAATTGGGTTTGATAGATGATGAGCTTCTTTCATAACATCCAGAAGCATTGTTAACTTCTTTTCATGAGTTATGATAAAAGAGCTTAGATGATCTGATCATGTTTGTGTATTTTGCAGCTTATTAGGTCATTGAGTTTATGCTGCTTCTATTCTCTTTTAATATTTAAAAAAAAAAAAAAAAACTTTTAAACGAAGGTACCAGTGCATACGTTTTACTTCTGCTGTGGCAAGTAAAAGTTTAGTGTTCATGACTCTAGTGCTCTCCACAGTTGATCAGAGATCTTGAGCAGCTGTCATATTCCACCACATAGCCTACTGATCAAATCTGTACATACAAACAGCTATCCACTGTTAGTGTTCATTTCCTGGCTGGCTGTGTAAGCAGAGGGTGAACTGGTTTACTCACTGCCTGTAGGATCAGCGGCTGCGCGAGGCCTCAGGGTTCATCCGAGCGCCATCTTTCAGACTGTGAGGTGATGTCACAGTCTGGTCACTTGATATGAGAAAAATGAACTCCACACAATGTTCTTTGCTCAATTAAGTGTTAATTAACTGCTCCCATTTTAACTGCTGCTATTAAGATCAATTATGTCACCACTCAGCTTAGATTGCACTGTTTTGTCAACTAACACTGGAGTGGTAAAATAGGTAGGCTATACATTAACAGAGAGATCCTGTTCCTGCCTCTGTCACAGTAAAACTTTTTGTTTATGGTTGTTTCTTTCATATAAAGAAAGTCATTCAATGTCACGGTTTTCCATTTTATTTTCATTTCTTTCTTTTTTATTGACTCTAAAAATGTCAAGTGGTGAAACCGTGTATTAACGTTGCATCTTAATTCAGAGTGAATAAGATCTACGAAAAACGTTTTCAAACCTTTTTCAAGGTAACTTTTGCTTAAATATCATGTCATTTTTCTGCAATAAATATCAAAACGTTTAGGCTACTTAATAGCCTAGGCTAGTACTCCACTTGAACCGAGCAAAACGCGTCTTTCACATAAAAGGCCAAAATACTTAAAAATAATAATTACTTGTAAATTTCTTCACTGTTTATTTCATTTAAAAAAATAAGTTATTTTTTAAATAATTTAGTCTTTTAAAGAAATCTTTTATGTTTATCTACGCATACACCGCTTGGACATTTATGGCGGCCCCACAAAAAAATAAAAACAACAATAAAATAATAAAATGCAAACATTAATAATAGAAGAGCTGTGAATAAGATTTTTTTTTTAACGAATTAATTTCGCCAATACAACAAACCCAAATAAATCGTTAATAGCCTACGTTGACCCAAATAACTTAAAGGGTTATAGTTTAATAGGGGCTACAGTCTGTAGCCTACCTGCATGTATGGTCAGCTACTGAATTGAAGATAAAGCTATATATGAGCTCAGCAAGTGTCCATCCTGACAGCCATAATGCCGTCTGTCATCTTTTCCTAAGACCTCAGCGTCAATACTGTAGGAATAAATCCCTCTGGTGGTTTTCCCACCCTCAGCGTTTCTGTAACTCACAGAGGCCTGCAGTCAGCATCTCACCATCTCAGCAAACCCTTCGCTCATCACACTTCCGTTTTCCCATTAATGGTTTTGGTCCGTAATCTCTTTTACAGTTTTCACATGTAATAATATGGTGCCAATTGTGGACGAGCCGTCCCACTCGGGTGACATTTGGACATATGAGCATATCAGCAAGGCAAGCGTGGATTGCCTCGTACAGCAGTAATGGAAGCGTCCTATCCGCCTCATGAACTGAGAGAAAATTTTGCGTTTGGAGAACAGTCCTTCAAAAAAACTTGACTGAGGGAAGTTAGCTTCTCAAGCTTTTTGGTGTAATAATTCGCTTTCTTTTAGTTTAAATAATTTTATTCGTTTTAAAACATTTAACACCGTTTTTATTAATGGGGCCAAATAAATAGCCTAAGTAAATAGTAATAATAATAATAATAGGCTAATAGTTAAAAATGACGATCTAAAACTAACGTAAAGCTTTCTCATAGCCTAAATTGTATTTAAGTTATGGCCTGTAACTCAAACTTCTGCCAAAGGCAGATGCCCTCCAGGTGAACATTGATTAAGCAATATCTTCTGGTTGAGTAGGCTAAATGACAATATTATAGCCGAGCTAGTGCCCAGAACGGAAATTTAAAATGAAAGCACGGCTTGTTTGTGACAAAATAGTCTATGCGAATTATCCGACCAATACTGCAGGTTAAGTGGGAGTGTTTAATCATCTTTATCGTTATGTGTAGGCTACCATTTTTTTTTTAACTATTTTATATTCATTAAAAAGTTTAAGCTAAATTAGTATGAGAAGAACGTTTCTCTTACCTGTATCCCTAGCATTTAACTCGACTTGAATTTAAAATAATGGTTTTACATGCCAGGCCTTACATTTCGAAAATAATTCTATTTCAGAATATGAATAAAACTGCATGAACGTTGGCAGATGATGAGTGCTTAAATCACTGATGACGTAAGAGGCTGTTATTAAAGGTGTGCCTTTTTAGAAACCCCGTGAAATATTAAATATTAGCCGGGCATCTCGTTTTCCGCCCTGCCAACAACTGTAGGCTGTGTAAGGACGAAATATCTTAAGACTGGAGCGTGATTCATTCCGGTAGCATTTCAAAAAATGTTGGCTGTTACTATTAGAGTGTAAAATAAATGACAGACTCTCTGAGTTAATGGACATGGATTCACCTCGCCAGAATTATATGCCAGCTTCAGTTGAAAGTGTTAGAACGATCAGGCCCTAATGTTTTCTCTCTCTCACCCCTCGGGCTTAAGCAGGTGCTCCACGCGAGGGCGTGTCCGAGCTCCTCAAGTTATTCCCCAGGAAGACAGGACGCAAATGTTTGTTTGATGCAAATCGTACAAATCCATTCATGTTTATGTAGTGTCACTGAGCTGCGGTGGCTTCTCAACGAGAGCACAGTAAAACAAATACGCGCAATGTTCTCCTGAACTAGGTGTTGATTCAGCTGCCAGGCCAACACATCAATAATTAGCACACAACAACTCTGAAGCTGATTAAAGTCGTGCGAATGGGTTATTTTCTTATTAGCTATATGCTGTCGATTATATTGTTCTAAAAACATGCAGAACGTGATATTCATATAACTTAGAGTAGGCCTAGATGCATTCAGTTAAGACAAGTCAAAGTAGCCTATCTCTTCCAATGCGCATGTTTGTCATGTAATAAATATGATTATTTTAATCAAAAACAATATAAAACATAACAGAGGTTTGTCATAAATTAGGACGTAAAAAAATGCAGGCCTTCCTGTGTGTTGACAAGCGTATAAACAATTTACCTGTGCACATTCTTTCTATCCGCTGCTTAATCGACCAAAAAGAAACAACTTCTGTTCGAACACGTTCATCTAAACAGCTTTGCCGAGCCCTTGTTTTTCTCCAGCTATTTCTTTAATGGCCCGGTGCCTGACGGCTGCCTCCCTCCCGCTTTTGACCCATTAACCCAGACCCACCCACGTCATTACCGAATCAGAAGAGGCGATATCGCTCCGGGTTATTTTGGCGAAACGCTCTTGTGCTCCAGAGCTCGCGGAGATTCTGCTGGGAAGCAATTATCGCGAGCGCATTCAATTACGACCTGATCAAATGCGTTAATAAATATTTAAGAAATTTTGCGGTGCCGTGACCTTTAACAGTTTGCACAAAAGACCTTCAAACGATTGTATGTTTTCTAAAGACCAAATGAATATAGTTCAAGTCCACGGTTTGAGTTTTAATCAGTTTTTACACCCCTGCACACACACACACACATTTTACAGCATCCATATCCATACCAAATAACCGGTTTATTAAGGAGGAGCAAAAACTTAATCCTTTCCACATAACGAAAAATTCAATCAGTGGCATGCGATTTCACACACGCCCTTTAAAATCCTCATAGTCCGATGGAAATAAAGCAATGAATTGCCTCAAGTTTAGTGCAGATAATCATTCAGGTCTCGATATAGTGCACAGGTTAAAAAAATAAAAAGGGCATGTAAAATTCGTTCTAAATCCAAACTTTATCCAGCATCTCACCAAATAAATAAAATTGAGGTGCGTTTATTGTATTTTTAACTTATTTATTCGTTCGTTGAGAGTTGAAAACATTTGCAACACAAAAGTAAATTTTGGATGTTAAAATTTGACATACCCCAGTCAGAAGTCATGAAATTTTGGTAGTTAACTGATCTTTATTACGGACATGAATGTAATGATCTGCGCCTGCAGTACATTCAGCATTTCACTGGCATTTGGGAATTCTTCCTTAAACCACATTTCGTCATCCACATGTTTTTTTTTTCTCTCGGTTAGAGCAATTAAGTCAAGTGCTGTTAAATGCATCCAACAATTTGAATCATGCCCGTGCTCCTTCACCGCAACAAATCTTCAAATGCTAGTGTACCTAATGGAATATCACAGCCAAATATCCCCCCGTTCTAAAAATGTCCAACGTATAATTAAGATTCTTTTTTTCAAAATTTAATTTTTTTCCACGTGGTGTTCTCAATATAAAATCCTATTTATTTATTTTTTCAGGGTAACAAAAATTGGTTTTCAGTATATCAAATAAGTCCAGCGGCCAATTCTTGATCTTTGGATTATTTGGGAAAAAGATTTACATAAAGTCGTTTCAAAGTCTTATTAAACCATTTGAAATCCAGTAACACCAACTAAATATGGTCAATGTAACTGACCCAAATACATATGTACACAATTCAGCTTCGTTAAGCTGACTAGAATCTGTCATCCTAAAAAATAACCATATTTAGAAAACGAAACAGCTGTACAGGGTTTGAGAGGTGGAGGTAAAACGGTCGCTGAGCGTTCAGTGTCCCGTGTAGAAAAACGGTAATCCAGATCAGGCAGGAGTGACGCGAGTCGGGCAGAACACTTCAGAACCAGAACTCTGGTTCATCGAGTAAATCTAATTAAGTCTCTTCAGGAACAAAAAAAAAAAAAAAAGGGGGGAAACTAGCTTTCATTTCCCTCCACAACTTTGCCGTTTTCCCCCTTTCTTTTCTCTAAAAAAAAAAAAAGGGGGGGCTAACTTTTAAAAATGTGACGGACATCTAACTATTTTGTTAAAATCTGCAAGTCCATATATATTTTTTTCCTTAAACTCAGCACACTATTAAAAAAGAGAGATGGTGAAAATGAAGGGCACTTTTAAAAAAATCAGATCACAAGACTTGGAACCTCCAGGAGGCTTGGTCTTTGTAGTCCAAACAGTCTGTAGTGTTGAAGTTGAGCTTCCAGGAGGAGGCCGTTTGCTCCTTGTAATCCAGGCAGTCAGAAGAATTGAAGGCCAGGCCAGTGCCACTGTAGGCCTGGTGATGATGGTGGTGGTGATGTCCTGAGGACTGACTGATGTGGTGGTGGGGGTGCGTGGGCATGGATGACGCTGTCATGGGGCTGAGCTGATGAGGGTGGTGGTGAGAGTGCATGGGGGCCAGGTAGGAGCCACAGTCCACTCCGCTGAAGTAAGAACCGGAAGGAGTCGGGTAGCCCTGGCTGTAGCCGGTGGTCTGGTTGTAGGGCATGGGGTAGGAGGAGCCAGCCGTGCCTGAGACAGAGCGCTGCATGCAGGAGGCGTTTGAGGGAGCGACGGGCTCTGGCAGGGAGACGGACGGGGGTGCGGAGCCTGGAGAAATGGCAGGGCTCCAGATTGAGGAGACAGTACTGACAGAGGTAGAGGTGCTACTGATGCCTGTGTTATTGGTTGAGGAAGAGGAGGAGGAGGAAGAGCCAGCGCTGGAGACGGCAGGAGGGGTGAACTGGCCGCTGCTCTCTGAGCCCGTGCTCTCCCGGGTGGGTGAGGATTTCTTCTTTGCGGGCCGAGCTTTAGTGTTGCTGCCACTCTGCTGCTGTTGACGACATTTAGCGCGACGGTTCTTAAACCACACCTGCAGGACAGAGAGAGGAAACAAACACTTAAAATACGCTTTGAAATTCTGGTTGAACAGCAGCTTAAAAAATAGACGCATGAAAATACAATAGCGCAGAGTCCATTACAGCCAGTACACAAACACGCATGCACACAGAGCTCCATTAAATGATTATGGAGACCTTCCGTGCATGTCTGAAGGACATGTTGGAGAGCCATTGTGCAATATCAGAGTGGAAAATAGCTAGTTATTAGCAGTTCCTGGCTTTAATTTGCATGCAGGCCTTTCTGCTTTACTGTGTGGATCTAATTTCAGTGCTTGTAGACGGCTGGGTGATAGCAGCCCTATTGAGTTTCTCCGCAGAGATGGTAATTCAATAGTGGAAGGAGGGTCTGACCGTGTAAAGCGTTTTGTTTCATGTGCTTATTAAGAGCAAATAAAATTGCTTGGGAAATTGACAGAGGGTTGCTCCTTTAGGCCTCCGATCACTTCAGAAAAAGCATTATTTGCACGAAAAATCCACAGAAGACTGTGGGAATTTTACATTTCCTCATCTCTGATATTTACATCAACTTCAAGGTAGAGTAAGCCTTTTAATCCCAGTGATCATCCGTGTACAGTTCCTTTATATTTTTTAATTATTTAAATTAGCCACCATTTCTTCAGTGCGATTAAATCAGTTCAGTATGCACAAACAAATGCACTGAACACTACTTTGGAGAGTACAAATTATTCTAGCATAATTATTACATTCTGTCATGCTGCATAATTAAAAATGTGTCGAAAACAAACAAACAAACAAAAACAAAACAAAAAAAACAGATACAGGAGCAGAAATCACCTAGCACTTAACCCTATGGCTGTATAACTAGGCTGACAATCAAAATGTTAAAACTCACCCACGAGTCTATAAAAATAATTGCAACAACTGTAATATTACAAACTACTACGAACTTTTATGAAAATCAGTAGGGGGAGCAGCTGAGCATAACGGAAATTAAATGTTTTTGGAAAGTTGTCATACTTGGACTAAATGGTCATTTAGAGAAAATGCCCATTTTGAATTTTTATTTTCAAACATTCAGTGGTTACATGTACCTGAACTCTGGACTCGGGAAGGTTGATCTTCAGTGCCACCTCCTCTCTCATAAATATGTCCGGGTAACGAGTTTTGGCAAAGAGCGCTTCGAGAATGTCAAGCTGTGAGCGCGTGAACGTCGTTCTTTCCCGCCTCTGCTTTCTGGGCGTTGCTGCAAATAATAATAATAATAATAATAATAATAAAGCAAAAATGTCATAAGAGTATTTACAATAGCAATATTACGCTTTATACAAAGAGTGGAAATGTGTATGAAAAAAATCTGTTTCGATGTGAAATGGCAAATAGCTTCTGGACATTTTAAAGTAGGCCTACTATTTTCGGAAATAAAAAATAATTGTTTTACCTCAAAGCGCTTATAAAATGATAGCTAATTTACAGAGGCTGTGGATTATCTTGTAAAAACATGTTGTAACGACGATGCAATGAGCTTGTTAGGCCCAATAAGTTATATTTAAACATCGAGAGTGAGAAAAAAATAAATTAAAAATCACACAATGTGTCAAGACTAATTTTTCCCTTAACTGAAGTGCCTGAAAGAATTTAACAACTTAAAAAAGCCCGCATATAACGCTGTTAAACAGTTTATAATGCACGTAAAACGTGTTATGCACGTAGCCTACCTGGGTATCCGACCGACGGGTGCAGTAGGTCCATGGCTGCGCCGCTCAGCCCCAGGCCGTTCATGGCGTAGGGGGGCTGTTTGAGGTATGACATCATGCTAGAGGCAGTCACGGGTCCCCCCAGATCTTGCCAATAGTTCGATTTCCCCCGATGTTGCAGTTTGACGAAGGACGGACCCAATTTAAGTTACTGAAATGCGATTGCAATAACACAAATAATATTATTAGCTGATATGCGTAACCACAGGAAGAGAAAATAGGCAAAATGCTAAGTAAATTAAATACAAATCAAGAAAAAAAGTTGGGTGGTTGCATCCTCTGAAAAATTGTTAGAGACGAGAAAGTATAAATAAGTGAAAAAGTAAATGATTGCTTTAAAATACCTTTAAGAATCTCTCTATTATCCTACCTTTTTCGATGATAACAATGATAATAATAATAATAATTAGCCTAATAATAATAATGACGACGAATCTTGTCTTTTGTAATAATAATAATAATAATAATAAATAATGACGACGAATCTTGTCTTTTGTAATAATAATAATAATAATAATAATAATAATAATAATAATGACGACGAATCTTGTCTTTTGTAATAATAATAATAATAATAATAATAATAATAATAATAAATAATGACGACGAATCTTGTCTTTTGTAATAATAATAATAATAATAATAATAATAATAAGAAGAAGAAGAAGAAGAAGAAGAAGAAGGAGGCCACAATGGTGAAAACAGCATACCAGCATGCCTTACGCGAATTAAAAGTAGGCTATAATTGTATTCCTAATTATTTCTATAACTGTGCATGTCTATAATTTCTTATTTGTAATCGTATTTTCAGATACAATACAAAGTTTGAATATTCCCCACTTTTTGACATTTCATATAAACATTTAAAATATTTTGCAAACATTACCTACATTTATTTTACATTACTTTTAAAGCACCGATTTAAAATTAAAAACCAAAGACCAAATACGGTTTCAAAGTACTTATCAAAAGAATTACAAAACTAGTAGGCCTAAACGGTCTCCAGGGTCTGTGTAAAAATGTAATTGAAAATCTAATTTATTATTTACAGTAATGTTCAACAAAACTATTTTAAATAATTAACATCTTAGAACAGATAGCAGCCTATAGGGTAATATTGAGAGTTAGGCTACTTCTAGAATAATTTATAACTAGGCTATTATTATTATTATTATTATTATTATACACAAACGAATAAAAGAAAAAAAAGGTAAAGAAAATATATTAATCTTTATTAACGCTTTGTATTAGTTTTGTTGGTCATTCAATTTTTAACCAAATTTAGGAGCTGACTGGTTACCTAGGGGAAATTAATGTAGATGGGCCCCGTGCTGAGAGAACCGAACCGCTTAGAGTTCTGTCTATTCCAATCTATTCCTTGCTTATTCTTTACTCTGTAAAGACTGGTTAGAAAGAACACATCTACGTGCAAATTAACTCAATTACAGTGCAGATTAGACCTCTGGGGAAACACCTTCATTTCTTTGCCTTATCACCAAAATAAATTAACAAAAACCAAAACACGCCTCTCCAATTACTCTCCAAGTGAGCTGATTTACACTGCGGTGATCAGTTGATCTTTGCAAAACTACTCGCGTTCGTTTCAAACATACGGTCGCTATTTTTAGTTTTAATTCATTTTGAAACATTTACTTCTAAGCGATTATGACAATTTACAGACTGTTTACTGCGTGACTTAAAAACAATACTGACGCCGGCACACAGAATAGGACGAAACAAAAATAGCCTAATCATAAAAACTTTTTAGCACACTCCTTTCAAGAAGACCAAATTTAACATAGAAAAACAAAGGTTTTGCTAATATTAAAACAAGAAATTTTAACACTGAAACTTGTATTAAGTTCCGTTTTGTGAAAGTGTTGAACATTAACAATAAAAGTAGAAAAAACCTCAATTAAAATACGCATTTGTTTTTACCTTTTTCAGAACCCTCCGTCCTTCTCCTCTTCTGATTTTTTTGTAGTCTGAACAGACGATAAAAAATATCCACCAATGCAAGAGTTCAGGAAGGCAAACCGACCGAGGAACCTCACCAAATAAATGTCGTCTAAAACTCTCCTCAAAGCTGCAGATATGCAGCAATGTTGATATGGCGCACGTGTCTGGCCTTTAGCTGGACTTGTTGTAGTCTATTCAGAGTGTGTTCCCGTGGTTTAAAACCAAAAACATTAAACTCATTTGCTTTGGCTTTCTCGTTCGTGTCTGTCACTAGTTTAAGGTGATTGCTAATGTAGACGGATGGAGATTGATCACCTTCTCCTAACCCTGCCTCTCTAAGAGCGTAGGACACCTGCAGATCCGCCCACTACAGCCAATCGCTGCGCATTCTCTGCTTGATTGACAACTGTACCAGCCAGTCTATGGGTAGAACATCCTTGAAGCCCCACCCCGCGCTGACTAAAGACATCAAGAACATGCACCGTACAAATAAATCTTTAGAATTTCGAGAAGACCTAAAATATAAAGAAAAGTGTAGACAAT
>JAFVLL020018770.1:0-2500 GCA_021397915.2 Tor tambroides
GAAAGCTGAATAAATAAGCTTTCCACTGATGTATGGTTTGTTAGGATAGGACAATATTTGGCTGAGATACAACTATTTGAAAATCTGGAATCTGAATCAAAATATTGAGAAAATGGCCTTTAAAGTTGTCCAAATGAATTCTTAGCAATGCATGTTACTAATCAAAAATGAAGTTTTGATATATTTACGGTAGGAAATGTACAAAATATCTTGATGGAACATGAACTTTACTTAATATCCTAATGATTTTTGGCATAAAAGAAAAATGGATAATTTTGACCCATACAATGTATTTTTGGCTATTGCTACAAATATACCCCAGCGACTTAAGACTGCTTTTGTGCTCCAGGGTCACATATATGTAGTGCATTATTGTTGTTGAATAAATAAATAAATATTGATGAAATGCCAGAAGCCTTATAATAGGATATATTGTCTTCATACAAAATATATTTTCTTCTTGTTTTTTGTTCCTTTTGATCTTGAAATATGAATATGCTCATGATGACAGGTTTTTATGAGTTTGAAATTCAATAATAAACACATTTTTCCATGTTTTCCAGAGCGCGAATGAAAGAGAGAGACTTCAGTAGTCCGTGTTTAATCTTCAAAGGCGTCTCACACACAGAGAGAGTTTGTCTGTCGCTTCTTTGATGTAAGTTTATAACGTTGCATTTTCTGTCGCTGTCTATAAATGACATACTCTGGTTTTCACTGTAGGATCAAACTGTCTGTTCCTCTTTTATTCATCATGCAGGTGTTTCCATCATAACACTCAATTTCTTCTAATGCAGTGTACGGGTGTGTTTGTAAAATGTTGATAAAAAGATGAATATCTGAGTGAAAAGCATCAGTCTCACAGGACCTGTTGAGTATTTATTGTTTAAAATCAGAGTTTGTGAGAAATGTGCTTTGTGCTGTCAGATGCTGATCCTCCATCATCGTTTACTGTCCGATTCATCGACAGACCAATTAATGGCGGGATGAACCGTCTGTCTAGTTATTTATAGACTGAACGCCACTCTCGATACTCAGAATATCAGCGGCGGACGGTCGTCATGGAGATGCAGCTAGTAAAAGTGCTGTGACGATCAGATGGACGGATCGTAGAGGAGGAGTGATGGTTTATTTATATAATGTTAACCTGAAAAACCCACAGACCACAGAAGTACTTGTAATTAGACTGTATTGTTTTAAAATTCATATTGTGTTTTAAAATGCAGATTACAGTTACTTTTTTGGATTACATGATTACATATTATTCATACAATGGCAGTAAATTATTCATAATTTATATATTCTCCTTAACTGAATGGCCATGTAAATGTCATGTATATTTAAATGTAATTAACATGCTTCTGAATATGAGGACAAAAGCAGCTCGCATAATTACAATTACTAAACTCCTGCCGATATATAACTGACCAAAATATTTTATTCCCGTTTGGGAAAAAGTCCACTTTGATGTTGATAACGAAGAATGGAATATATTTTATTTCTTTGTTTTTTCCTAACAATAATTCCATTCAAATCTATTAACATATTAGAGCAAAAGTAATCAAAAAGTAATCCAAAAGTAGTCAGAATACATGACCTAAAATGAGTAATCTTACATTAATGACTAAAAACTGAAACCATAAAAATTTGAAATGAAATAAAAAATACAAAAACAATTTAAGATTATTTTATTTCAGCTAGTTGCTGATGCTATATATATATATATATATATATATGTGTGTGTGTGTGTGTGTGTGTGTGTGTTTGTATTGGAGTGTTTTACAAGAAAATACTACTTTCAGTCTTTTCTGCTTAAAAAAAATCATGTTTCAATGTATTGCTTGCTGATATTTTGTGATTATTTGTGCAAATTACTAGCAATTTACTAGAGGGTCAATAGTTAAACTAAAACTGAAATAATATATATATATATATATATATATATAAACTACATAAAAGTGTAAAAACAAACACAACAAAATCACACAATCAAATTACTGACACTTTAACTAACATTTACATTACAACAGAGAAAAAGAAAATACAAAAAAAATCTAAAATATTTAAAAAACTAATTCAAAATATTAATAAACACTACAAAATTATCTTCATTAAAATAACACTGATGTTTAATCTGTGTTATTAAAATGATTAGAATTAGCTTTTATTTTAATATCATCGGTTTTTATTTTAATTTTAGTTATAATAACTTGCTCCACCTTTGAAACAACAATCAGCCTTCTTACATTTCCCAACTTATCCAATCAGGCTCTATTTTGCTAATAACGCTCACTTTTCACGACCCAATAGAATCCTGATGGATAGAATCAAGTCTTGTCCTACATTTCTCTTCTTATTGAATGTCTTGTTTCTCTCAGAATTAGATCAGGGTGAAACGGTTTGTGAAAAGCGTTTCATGTCGACTTCAGCGGCATCAGAGACGTCTCTGTCTCTGTTTCTGTGTTAAAAGAGGCTGTTTTTACAGTCTTGTGTTCTGTGGCTG
>JAFVLL020018770.1:7500-16980 GCA_021397915.2 Tor tambroides
ACTATTTAAATTGTTTTTAAAAATATTTCCTCATAGCTTTAATTTATTTTCATTTCAGTTTTCGTTTTAGTAATTTTAGTACTTAAAATTATTTAGTTTCCAAGGCAACATTTACAAATTTGTTTGTATTTTTTTAAGCTTGCGTTTTCATCCAATATTTAGATTTTATTTTAAAATTTATTTCAATTACCAAAAAAAGATTTTAAAAATATTTCTTCATAGCATTAATTTTTCATTTCAGTTTTAGTTTTAGTAATGTTAGTCCTTCAACTCATTCTTCAGCTTAAACTTTATTTCATTTAGTTGCCAAGGCAACATTTCTAAATTTTATTTGTTTTATTTGCGTTTTTCATCCAATATTTTATATTTCATTTTATTTATATCAATTACCAAATACCAAAAAAAATTTTAATAATTTTTACAAATATTTCTTCATAGCTTTTATTAATTTTTAGGTTTAGTAATTTTAGTACTCAAACTTAAACTACCATTTGTAATTTTATTTTATGATTTTTTATGATTTTATTTTATGATTTTTTTTAAGTTTGCGTTTTTCATCTAATATTTATATTTTATTTAAGCTCTATTTCATTTTCTGAAAAGAAAATGATAATAGTTTTTAAAAATATTTCTTTGTAGCTTGTAATTTATTTTAATTTCAGTTTTAGATTTAGTAATATAAACGCTTCAACTTTAACTTATTTCAGTTAGTTGCCATGGCAAAAATTCAAATTTGTTTATTAAGTTATCTAATATTTGTATTTTGTTTGATTTCACATTTATTTCAGTTACCGAAAACAATGTTTTTGTTTTAAAGCAGTTTTTTACTGGTTTCAATCCTTTTTCACAGATTGAATCCATTTGTGTGTGGTTATAAATCAAATTCTGTAATATAAAACATTATAAGAGAACAAAACTCTAAAACTTTTGAACTGAATGGAGCTGCTTTTTTTGTGATTTTTAGTGGACTTTAGAGATGGTTCATTCATGAATGATTCATTCTTTTTTGAGTCTGTCAGATAAATGAGTTGCTTCTCAGGAGGTGAATTAATCATTTATGCTTCTCAGAATTTATCTTAGAGTCAAAGACTGTTTATGTCACCATGTGTTCTGGAAATCTGGCTAGTTAAACCTACACTAGATCTATTGTTTTATCATTTATAATTTTATTTTTTTTTGTCAAGTGTTTGCATGTAAAATGTGCTTGTGCTGTCTGCCTTTATGATAAATGATATTTTCTGTTATGAATGACAGTCAGACATTTTCAAGTCTGTCCAAATACTGTTTGGTATTGCACGATACGCTAAAACACAAACACATGTTCTGATGCAACACCGAGACAATCGCTGCGGGTGAATAAATGAATGAGTAAGTAAAGAGATTGACTGAACCATCTCAAGACATCAAGATCCAGCAACACATGGATAAACATTTACACACACACACACACACACACACACACACACAGAGCACAGGTCACAGACAGATTCATGCATTACTCACTCGACTAGAGAGCAAACACACATCATTCAGTGAGAGACTGACTCCTGGCTGTGATTCAGCAGGCGTAAGTTTAACCCACCCACACACACACACACACACACACACATATATGGCTTGAGATTGTACTGTTGACTGTGTGTGTGTTTGTGTGTGTGTGTGTGTGTGTGTGTGTGTGTGTGTGTGTGTGTACTTGTTTTTCTATCCTGGTGGGGACTTAGACCTGAATACACAGCCTCCCTTGAGGACTTGTGTCACGGTGGGGCCTAAATTGAAATTTACGGGTAAACAAGCTCATAAATCACACCTGAGAATGAAGTTTTTGAAAATGTGTAAAAATGCAGAAAGAATTTTCCTGTAAGGGTAGGTTTAGGTGTAGGGTTGGTGTAGGGCGATAGGATATACGGTTTGTACAGTAGAACAACATTATGCCTATGAGAGTCCCCACAAGGATAGCAGAACAAGTGTGTGTGTGTGTGTGTGTGTGTGTGTGTGTGTGTGTGTGTGTGTGTGTGTGTGTGTGTGTGTGCGTGTGTGTTGTGGTGGATTATTGGATGTTTGTGATGCCTTGTTGAGATGATGATGATGATTCCCTGACAAAAGAGCCTCAAAGCGCCATGAAGCTTGATTTTATTTAAAATTAGTTCTGCTGCAGCCCGCAGGTGAGTGTGTGTGTGTGTGTGTGTGTGTGTGTGTGAATGACAGAGTGGACTGAACTCTGATTAACCCAATTAAACTGAAGCACCACAAACAAACCCAACATGACATGAACATAAATGTGATAGATAGACAGACAGACAGACAGACAGACAGACAGATAGAACGATAGAACGATAGATAGATAGATAGATAGATAGATAGATAGATAGATAGATTGATTGATTGATTGATTGATTGATAGAAAGATAGATTGATAGAAAGATAGATAGATGAACAATATGTAGACAGATAAACAAACTGATAGATACATGGATGGATGCACAGATACTGTATTGTTCATTAGTTTATTCATCCTGTAGATCTTTATATCATCTCTCTGTCTATCATTGTTCATTCATTCTGTCATGCATTCATTGCATCTATCGTTCATTCTAATGTTCGTTCTATTTTTGTGCGTTCAGTCTAACATTTGTTCTATTTTTCGTTCATTAATTCTAAAGTTCACTCAATCATTCATTCTATTTTTTGTTCGTTAATTCTAACGCTCGTTCTATCATTCGTTCTGTCAGTTGTTCTTTTTCTTTCGTTCATTCTATCATTCATTCATTCTATTTTTGGTTCGTTAATTCTAACGCTCATTCTATAATTCCTTCATTTGTTTTATCATTTGTTCTTTTTCTTTCGTTCATTCTAACGTTCATTCTATAATTAATTCATTCTATTCATTCATTCTATCATTTGTTCTATTTTTTTCATTCATTCTAATGCCCATTCTATCATTCATTCTATTTTTGGTTGGTTCATTCTGACGTTTGTTCTATCATTCGTTCTATTTTTTTTTTATTCATTCTAATGCCCATTCTATCATTCACTCTATTTTTCATTCCTTAATTCTAACGTTTGTTCTATAATTTGTTCGTTCATTCCAAAATTCATTCTATCAAGTGTTCTATTTTTCTTTCGTTCATTCTAACGTTTGTTCTGTCATTCATTCTATTTTTTGTTTGTTCATTGTAACATTCATTCATATCATTTTTCGTTTGTTCATTCTAATGTTAGTCCTATTTTTCATGCATTCATTCTAACGTTTGTTCTATCATTCATTCTATTTTCATTTGTTCATTCTAATGTCCGTTCTATCATTTCTTCACTCTTTCAATCAATCAATCTATCTATCATTCATTTTATTGTTTGTTTTATCTGTCGTTCATTATATCTATCATTTGTTTCTTCTATATTGTTTGTTTATTCATTCTATCTCTATCATTCTATCTTTCTGTCATTCTGTCTGTTCGTCCGTCTGTCCATTTTCTGTTTTCATTCATTCATTCCTTCACATCATTCTTTCTTTCTCATCCATCAGTCTATTGCTTCTGTTTTTATCTTCCAGTCTCTTCATCTTTCTCTTTCTCTCTCTCTCTCAGTATGTGCTCTAAACATTTACTGCCGCACAAAGGTCACGACACACCCATCCATTTATCTCTCTCTCTCTCCCTTATCTCTTTTATCTCCTCCCTCTCGTTCCCTCCGTTTTTCCGTCTGTCCCCTGCATTTGACAACATATCATTCCCGTAATTTCTTCATTCCTCCCCTTTCATTAAATAAATCCCTCCATCTCCTGATTCCATTCATCACGCGTTCCCTCTCTCAGCTGAAACTCATTCAGAGATTGATTTTGCTCGCTGCTTTTAAGCGCTCAGATAAAGGTGTGTTAGGATAAAAGAGAAAACCCTTTCCACTCCTTATTCTCTCCTGCAGCCCGAGGAGACGAGTAGGAAACGATTAACTTCACCTCTCTCCCTCTTTCTCTCCATCTATCTCTCTCTCTCTCACACACACACACACACACACACACACACACACACACACCCACCTCATTCCCAAAGCTGTCAGTATTCCGCAGCTGATGAGGGCTAAAAGAGCTGGAAGGCAGCCAGGGCAGAGATAACACACACACACTGCTGCATCAGGACAGCAGAGGATTCTGCAGACTCAGGCTGGGCGTCCAGTGTGCAGGAGTGTGAGAGGTTGGTGCCCAGCGGGAGAGAGGTTAAACTGGGATTGACTCATCTCTGTTGGTCCCTGTCTGACTATTGCTCATAGAGATTCTTCAGCGGCTCCTTAAGTTCTTATCAAGAGCCATTCTTGGTTGTTTAGGGTTGAGTTGCTAGAAGATTCTTCACTCTCAGAGAAAAAAGGTACAAAACTGTCACTGTCACCTTTGTCTCTTATTTACCCCTAAAGTGTGAATTTGGGTATCTTAAAGATGCATTATAGACAGGGGTGCACATAAGTGAATATTAGCATTTTATTTTGAAGTTTACTGTAAAATAGTTGTACTTTACTCCCTTTTTATTTTAAAATACAATAGTATTATCACATTTTTTTGTTTGTTTATTTTATTTTTTTTAAAAAACTAAATAAGTGCAATAATATTATTATCACTATTACTATTTTTTTGAATAGTTATATTTAATGGGTCACACTATGTGCGATGTGAGAACCAAATCAAATCTCCCGGTCCTCTTATGAGAACCAAGCTGAAAAACTTATGTGCACCCCTGATTATAGTTCCTAATGTTTACATATTAGTACCTAAACAGTATACATATTAGTTCCTTTTTTAAGGCAAACTCCCGAGTGACAGCTTTTGTACCTTTTTGAGTGTTTTGAGATTCTTTGTTTCATTATAGGCTCTTTAGATCAGTATTTTGGTTTCTGGTTTCTTTAAAGTGGCATTAAATGAAAATTCACTCTATCCTTTTTCTAAATGGATATTTTGGATCTTATTGTGATTGTTTGTGCATGTTTCATGTTTCGTAATGTTGAGTCAAAACATCATAACTGGACCTTCCAGTGAACATGACAGACTTCTCTCTGGTGACGCATGCAGGACTTCTCCCATAATTGAAGTCAGGTTAAACCCCACCCCTTCATCCACTTTTGAGTGCCACGCCCACATCTCAACATCCAATCAACAACTGATGCATAAAAGCAAGTCCCCCGCCCACATTTTTTCTTTGTTGATAATCAGTTACGCTCTAATATACGCAACAATATGGAAGAAAAGAGTTGGCGCTATTTCAGTTTCACCACCAATTTAAGCCAAGGTTAAAAACTATTATAAATCAATATATCAAGCTGAAAATCATGAAATCAAGCTGAAATAAAATGTTAGATGAAAAAAAGAGAAATGTTGCATAGGCAACTAAGTGAAATAAGTTTGTTGAAGCACTAAAATTACAAACTAGAAATTAATAAAAATTAAATCTTAAAAAAAAATCCTAAACAGTAACATAAAAATTATTATTTTTATTAATAATAATAATAATATAAAATAATAATAAAATTGACAAAAGCACATAACAGAATTACAAAAAAATATTAAAATGAAAACACAAAAATGAAAGCTAATTGAAAATATTAATAAAAAACTATAATAGTATATAAATAATACTGAAATAAAACTGCTGAAATCTGATGCCGCTAGTGGTTCAGAAGTCATAATGTGTGCTTAATCGTTCTCTAAAATTACTTCCTTAAAACTGCACCTCCACTAATTAAATTAAAATAATTGACCAGTGTTAGATCTGTTTAGCAATATTTACAAATGCCAGTATAGTCAAGAGAGCAGATCTGAACAATAGCCTCCAAGCCAGACCATTTCAAAGCTCACACAATCATCATACTGAAAAGGCAATACATAAATACATTAATTAAAAGCTCAATGTCCAATACACTTCATCACAATATGCTTTTATGCTTTTTCCAATGCTTATGTTGCTCTCAATGACATCCAGCGAAGCACAACATCTGAACAGGGCACAAAATGACATGTTTGAGGCCTGCTGTCCAAACATTGATCGTTACTGCACTAAAATCAATGATACAGGTAAGTGCCATTGACTCCCAGTGAAGTACAGATATGTAAAGGAATCTAATGCACATGTTCATTTAGATTAAAGTGGATTGTGCTAATTTAACTGAACTGGTAAAGGTCTTTAAAATCTCTGTGGCCTCTTGAGTGCTGAGGTCAATGCTCAAGCACTTGTGTCTGTATCTGCATCAAAAACATTTCTGACCTACAACCCTTTTTGTTTCTGACCTGAATCGCAGGAAAATGGAAAGGAATCAACAGACAACCATCCTAACAAAGCCAGAAATGGACAGATGCACACCAAAGCATGCTGAATGCTGGTCAAGAGTTGATGTTGAGGTATATGCATGCATCAAAAACGCTAAAAGAATGAAAATGTTGCTCTTTAAAGCTGCAGTTTATCATTTCCCCACAAAGAATAGCAAAAGTAATGACACCCCACCTCGCCTGCCATTGGTCATCAAACACAAAGTCCCGCCCCAAACTCATTTCATTGGTTGAGCCACAATTTGACTCAAGTCGGGCCACTCAAACAAACAGATTAATGTTTTAAAAGCATCATTTTTTCACTTTGCATGAAGTCAAATGTGACTCTGAACATGAAAAAGAACATAATCAAAAGACTCGATTCAGTTTCAGGTTGTGTGTCACCTAAGTTTTGACATCTTTCACTCACAGGCATTGGTGACGGCAAAGCTGTTGGCCGTCTCGATGTTGTCGACATGTGGAACCAGATTGAAAGGGGCTTCCGAGGCATTCGGACTCGTATTGTGGAGAAATATGGCCAAGCGGAAAGCTGTATATTCTTGATCCGTGTTTCTTATAAACAACCCTCCTAGAAAGAGCGAGAGGAAGAAAGAATAAGTGACTGCAAAGAGGAAAGAAAAGAGGTGCTTATGTATCCTAAAGGAATAGCTCACCCTAAAGTGGAAAATTGTTCATTTACCTGCATGACTTTCTGTTTTTGTTTCACTATAAACTATACTCTCGGCTGTAGCTCTAAAATCTTGCTTTTACATTCAAATATGTCACATTAACAACTCTAAACAGCATTGGTTCTCATGTATCTCTGATTGTCAATGTCAAATCTCGATGCACCTTATTGAAATGCAAACAAATGTGAATGAGATCCAAGACACTGATTTTCTGTCTTCTTAGGAGCTCATTTGCCTTCATCTGCATTCACTTATATTGTACAAAATATACTCTTCAAGGAATGATATTTGCTGAACTCTGCTCATCCACCCAAGATTTAGATGCATTTGTTTCTTCATCAGATTTGGAGAAATGTGTCATTGCATCACTTGCTCACCAGTGGATCCTCTGCAGTGAATGGGTGCCGTCAGAACGAGACTCCAGTCCAAACAGCTGATAAAAACATCACAATAACCCACAAGTAATCCACACCACTCCAGTCTATCAATTAATGTCTTGAGAAGACAAAAGCTGTGTTTGTAAGAAACAAATCCATCTTTAAGATGTTTTAACTTCAAACCATTGCTTCCAGCTAAAATATGAGTCCATAATCCATAATAACACTTCCTCCAGTGAAAAAGTCCATCTCCTGTTGTCTCTCCAAAATCCACATATTTGTTTAGAGCTGTTTAGGACTGTTTTGTCTTGTAAACCATGTTTGATCTGTGCAGATTTCTCTCCTGATTCAGACCAGATCACTTTTTCACTGGAGGATACGTTATTATGGATTATGGACTCCTATTTTAGGCAGAGGCAACATTTTGAAGTTTAACAGCCTTGATGGATTTATTTCTCAGAAACACGTAGCTTTTCACTTCACAAGATGTTAACTGATGGACTGGAGTGGTGTGGATTACTTGTGGATTATTGTGATGTTTTTATCAGCTGTTTGGACTCTCATTCTGACGGCACCCATTCACTGCAGAGGATCCATTGCTGAGACAGTGATGCAATGCTACATTTCTCCAAATCTGATGAAGAAACAAACTCATCATGAATGGCCTTAGCGTGAGTAAATGCTGAGAAAATTTTCATTTTTGGCTGAACTATTGCTTTAAAAATAAAGGTTCCGGAAGGAGATTATCATAGCGATGCCATTGAAGAACCATTTTTGGTTCCCAAAAGAAACTTTTATTGAAAAGTTATTTTTTCTTAGTATGAAGAACATTTTAAAAATCTGAAGAACCCTTTTCCACTATAAACTCTTAAAAATAAAAGGTTCTTCATTGGTATTGATGGTTTCATGAAGAACCTTTAATATCCATGGAAGCTTTGCATTCCAACAAAAGGTCTTTACAGTGGAAAAGTACAACTTCAGGGAACCAAAAATGGTTCTTCTATGGCATCACTGCAAAAAATACCCTTTTGGAACATTTATTTTTAATAGCGTAAAGAACCTTTCCATGGATGTTTTTCATGGAACCATCAATGCCAAATGAATAACCATTATTTTTAAGAGTATAGAGCAGTGTGAACATTCTGCTAAACATCTCATTTTGTGCTCCACAGATTAAAGCAAGGGTTGGAATGACATGCAGGGTGAGTTAAATGCTCATTTTTGGGTGAACAGTGCCTTTAATCATGGAAATTATCTGTGTGGAAGATCGCATTTGTTGTTGGTGTCACCAGAGCATGCATGTCTGCACTTGGCAGGGCCAGTGTCATGTTCAGTTTCATCACATCCTCCTAATTCTTCTCTCTTTCTGATGGATGTTTTGGCTCATCTGCAATTGGAGATCCCATAACGTGCTTTTATTTGCGACAAACAACACAAGCATTGTGCATTTGCATTGCAGCGGTATGTAAATGTCATTAGGCATTGCGTGCAACTGTGCATCTCTCTCTCTCTCTCTCGCTCTCTGAATGTGTGTGTGTCCGTATTTAGCGTATTAACTTTATCGGCAGTGCTGTCAAAGGCGCACAAGTCAGCGGCCGCATCTCATTATGGCGTGAGACTCTCCATCTCAATGAGCAATGCAGTGACTGAACACACACGCAAGACACATCCTGCAAAAAGAGAGGGAACCGTGTATGTGCAAGAGAGAGAGAGAGAGAGGGGTGGGCGGGCATGCATAGTGGTTTGTTGATGTTAATCAAACATAGAGCTGCAAATTTAGAGAAATGGGAAACTTTGATCAGACTCAGATGGGAAGAGGTCATCCTACATCGCACCAGTACAGAAAGACAAGACCGAATACTGCAGTGATGCTCTGAACTGGCGATGAAAGGTACAAAAGCACACTCAACATACACTTGACCACAGTCTTCATCATGATGACCACAACTCATGCATGCTAAAGTACACTTGAAACATAATCCCACCCTAATAATACTGCACATGCAGAGAATTACAAACTAATCTACAACCATTAAATATCACATTTAAGAAAAAAAGCTTAAATAGCACCAAATTTGGACACTTTGCAGGGCTGTAACCACAAAAAAAAAAAAAAAAAAAACACTGTCCC
>JAFVLL020018771.1:0-68754 GCA_021397915.2 Tor tambroides
TGGATGGATGGATGGATGACAGACAGACAGACAGACGGATAGATAGATAGATAGATAGATAGATAGATAGATAGATAGATGGATGGATGGATGGATGGTAGACAGACAGACAGACAGATGGATAGACAGCCAGATAGATAGATAGATAGATAGATAGAAAGACGGACAGACAGACAGATAGACAGATAGATAGAAAGACGGACAGATAGATAGAAAGACAGATGGACGGACGGAAGGACGGATGGATGACAGACAGACAGACAGACAAACAGACAGACAGATGAATAGACAGCCAGATA
This sequence comes from Tor tambroides, assembly GCA_021397915.2. Taxonomy (NCBI): domain Eukaryota; kingdom Metazoa; phylum Chordata; class Actinopteri; order Cypriniformes; family Cyprinidae; genus Tor; species Tor tambroides. The sequence continues at coordinate 300 of JAFVLL020018771.1, forward strand.
GATAGATAGATAGACAGACGGACGGACAGACGGACAGATAGATAGATAGATGGATGGATGGATGGATGGATGGATGGACGGATGGATGACAGACAGACAGACAGATGGATAGATGGCCAGATAGATAGATAGATAGATAGATAGACAGACAGACAGACAGACAGACAGATAGATAGATAGATAGATAGATAGATAGATGATGGATGGATGGATGGATGGATGGATGGACGGATGACAGACAGACAGACAGATGGATAGATGGCCAGATAGATAGATAGATAGATAGATAGATAGATAGTCAAACATGTTGACTGTAAGAAAGAAGCTGTGCTGCAAATCAGTGCACACTGGAAAAATGTCAGTGTCTTGGCTGCCGTTTACTTTTTCTTTCTTCTCCTTCAGTGGGTCTCCTGGAGCCTCGTAACCTGCGTGTTTCTGATGAGTGGTACACTCGTTTCCGAGTGTCCTGGGATCCTGTACCTGCACGGGTCAATGGTTATAATCTGGTCTATACCCCAGTGGGTAAGAGACAGTTCTAGATGATTTTACCATGTTGTCATAATCTGGACATCCTGTTGTAGGTTATGCTGGCACATGTTCTAGTAAATTCTGTTCGGCGTGTTTTTCCAGGCACGGATAACACCATGGAAGTGTTTGTTGGAGATGTTACTTCACACGTCCTGCACAACCTCCAGCCTGGCACCACGTATGACCTGAAGGTTTACGCTCAGTATGACGCAGGCGTGAGCGGCGCTCTGGTCGGACAGGGAACCACCTGTGCGTGCTCGTTTCTTTGACTGACAAATCGTATGGACATGTTTCGAGATTGTTTTAAAACACCTGCTTTAACTGTGGAATGCTGTTTGCCATTGCAGTGTATCTTAATGTGACTGACCTCAACACATACAACGTCGGCTATGACTCCTTCTGCATGAGATGGATGCCTCACCGAGCCGCCACATCTTACAGGCTAAAACTCAATCCTTTCAATCGTAAGTTAATAGAATATGAGGAGATGCAAATTCATTAAACATAAATGCTGCATTTTATTCATGTTCCCCCTACAAGTGTTATACACTCAGAAATATTTAGGCTTAAATCTAGGATTTTTTATCCATTATGCTGATATGATGCGTTTTTATCAGTCATGCATAAATGAAACAGGTCAGATTTCTGTAACAGTACTAATAAATTGAATGTGTTTAAATAAACAATAACCAGGTTTATATATTTATTATCAATAAATCCAATAAGTTTCAATCTCATACACTTTTTTTCTAATTGAATATTGCTTGTTCCACAGCTAGTCATATTTTAACCATGTTCATACTTTATAACTGAAAAAATTTAATTGATTTTCCAATGAACAGATTTGTGCTTATTTTAAACTATTAGAATTTTTAGTATTTTAATAATAATTGATATCCTGTTATATTTTTTGTTAATAATTTTAGAATTAGATTTTTAAAATATATTTTATGTTTTCATTTAAATTTTTTATTGTAATGTTGATTTTTATTTTATTTCATATTTTTTATTTAAATTTTTTATTTTATTTTAATGTCTTATGGGTCTTATGCAATTTTTATTAAGTTTTAATTTATTTCGTTTTAGTTATTTTAGTACTTGTATAATTTTTTTTTAATGGTTTTAGTTTTAATTTTACTTAACCCTAATAAATCTATTTTGAAAATATGATTATTTAAATAAAATCAAATAGTAAATAGTTAATAATAAATTGTGCACAGATTTGTTTTATTTTTTAATTAATTAAATAAATTTAGCATCACATTACGCTTTAGTTTTTTTTTTTTTTTAAGTTGGTTTAGTTTGTAATATGCTTGAAATTTAATGCATGGAAATTTTAATGCAATTCAAATTGCAATTCAAAGCTTACGCCTCTCTCTTATCATTAGCGGCTAACCGTGGGGCTCAGGAGGTCACTATCACCGCCGCTGAGAGCCAGTACTGTTTTGAGGGGCTGACACCAGACGCGCTGTACAACGCCACAGTCTACACACAGACCCCCAACCAGGAAGGGCCCGGAGTCAGTGTCAAAGAGCGCACACGTAAGTCACGACGCATTCAGAAGAATTCAGTCCCAGAACTCTGATCACAGTTTTACTCGTGGTTTCTTTGTCTGTTCTGTAGTGGTGAAGCCCACCGTAGCCCCAACACCACCTCCAACTCCTCCACCACCACCCACCATCCCTGCTGCACTCGAGGGTAAAGACACAAAAGCATTCACTTTTTCAAAACGCTTTTTACATTTTTAATTTGCTTCCAAGCTTTGCTGGTAACACTTTATTATGGGGACCAGTTCTCACTATTAACTAGTTCCTTATTAGCATGCATATTATGAACATATTGGTTGTTTAGTAGTACTTATAAAGCACATATTGTGCATGGCCATATTCTACATCCCTTATCCTACCCAATACCTAAACTTAACAACTACCTTACTAACTATTAATAAGCAGAAAATTAGTAGTTCATTGAGGCAAAAGTCATAGTTCATGGTTTGTTAATAGCGAGAATTGGACCTTAAAATAAAGTGTGACCGCTTTGCTTCTACCAACCAATGTGATCCTCTGAAACTTTTATTATACTGTAATAGAGCTGAATGGAGTTTTAGGTCCATTAAACAAACACCCTTTAATCCATAAGCGACTGAGATTTCAGTAACTAAAAGAATTTGACAGTGGGTGATATGGTGTATTACTATACCTGCATTGCTCATCACACTTTGTTTTGTAATGCCAGTGTGCAAAGGAGCCAAGGCTGACCTGGTGTTCCTGATCGACGGCTCGTGGAGCATTGGAGATGAGAGCTTCATTAAAGTCCGTCAGTTTGTCTTCAGCATGATCGGAGCGTTTGATGTCGTCAACCGTAATGGCATGCAGGTAACCGACCTGTCTGTAGTCATGTGCACATCCGCCTGATAGTGCTGGGATTCATTTGCTCTTTTTTCTCCTTCTGTGAAACAGGTGTCTTTTGTGCAGTACAGCGATGAAGCTAAAACAGAGTTCAAACTGAACACCTACCACGACAAGGGAATGGTGCTGTCGGCCCTTCAGATGGTCAACTACAGAGGAGGAAACACCAAAACGGGTTTGTGAAACATTGTTTTTATGTTCTAGGATTTAGCTTTCTGATTTTTTTACCCTACCTAAATGTGTCAAAAGAAGAAACAAAATGGCTATGAAATTATACTTTGTTTGAATGCGTGTGAATGCTTTAGGTGCTGCGCTGAAGCATATCGGAGACAAGGTGTTCACATCAGACAGCGGTATGAGGAGAAACGTTCCCAAGGTTCTGGTCGTAGTAACTGACGGACGTTCTCAAGATGATGTGAAGAAGAGTGCTATTAAACTACAGCATGCAGGTAACACTAAGATCAAAAATCATGCTTTTATTTTGCTTGAAAAGAGATGTGAGTGTTTTGGGGGAAAAAAACCTGGAAAAATTAAGAAGTTGTTTACTGGACAGGCTATCTGCAGAGATTTTAAAATCAAGTTTCAAACTTTTTAAGACCTGCACAAATAAAAATTAATACCATATGCCCATTCAGAGCAAACCCATGTATCTGGGTTTATTTTACTTGATTAAATAGCACAAACAGTGCACCTGCAAGTCTAAAATATGAAAAACATGTTTCATTCAGGCATTGTGTAAGATCTGCTGTTGTATGTATTGATATGTATATTTTAGCACATAAACCAATTTCAGTGCTTGCCATAAATGCGCAGCATTCATTGATTGTGAACTGCTGTTAAATTTGCAAGGCTGTAGAAAGCACAACAGGGTCACATTTTTATGTTGAAACATGAAGTGCTCACATTTATTCAATGCAATCATTGTCTTTTGAAGTTTAATAATCTTATTAGACTGTATTGCGATTCCTGTTTTCCTTTCGCCTAATTTAAGACTTTTAAAATAACTTTGATACCATTTAAAATATTTAAGGGAGTATTCACACCAGTAAAGTCCGCTAGTTCACTTGCTTTGGTCCGGACCAAATACAATGTTGATTTTTTTTGTTTGGTGCGGTTCGCTTTCACACTGCTCTTTTTGCAAGTGGACCAGAAACTGTAAACAAAACCACACGTGTGCTTAAGGTCATCCATTCATTGGTTCATCCATTCAACCATACCAGAGTTCGTTTGGAAGCGGTTGTTTGGTCCGCACCCGACTGCGATTGCTGTATTCACACCTGCCCAAAATTACTTCAGTTACTTGAGTTCGATTCAGTTGAACCAAACAAGACAGGTGTGAATACACCCTAAAACTTTGCATGGCCTTAAATTCGGTCAAACTGAACTTAAGACATTTGAATGACTTTTTTAGCATAAAGAAAATAAAACCTTTTTGGACCATGATTATGTTTTGCGGTTTTTCAATGGCTATTCTGTTTAAACTATGTAAATGACTGTATTATAAAAGAATCATTCTTTTTTGCATTAAAAAATAAGCATTAAATAAGCCTCATTTTCTTTATGCAACATATAATTGTTAATTTTTTGGGTGAAATACGACCTGGATGAGTTCTTGACAGGTTTTGACATGCGATGTATCTCAAATTACTTCAGACAAGTCACTCAACATGCTCCTCAAAGCCTCAGTGTTGTCTTTTCCACAGGCTACAGTGTGTTTGTGGTGGGTGTCGCAGACGTAGACAAGGCTGAACTCAGGAACATTGGAAGCAAGCCCAGCGACAGACACGTCTTCATCGTTGATGACTTTGACGCATTTACTAAGATCCAAGACAACCTCATTACGTTCATCTGTGAAACGGCAACATCCTGTAAGATGTCATTCTTTGTAGTCTGTATTGCATTGTTCGCTTTATCGCTAACATTAAATCCTGTCTTCTTTTACAGCTTGTCCTTTGATTTACCTCGACGGATTCACATCCCCAGGTCAGAGCTTGACTGAAGTCCATATCTGAAGACTTTCTATCATCATAGTCGTATTTTCCTCTGTCATTACACACTGTTATGCATCTCTTGATTGATGTTTTGATGAAAACTTACAGGCTTCAGGATGCTGGAAGCCTTTAACATCACTGACAAGACGTTTGCTGGCATGAACGGTGTCTCCATGGAACCTGGCTCCTTCAACAGTTACATTGCATACAGACTCCATAAGGATGCATTTATTTCCCAGCCCACAAAGTAGGTTGAAGTGCAGTGCATGTGTTTCGCATGTTTTCTGAGCTGCTCCCCTATAGACTGTAATGACAGGCAAGCGATCACAATTATTTTAACTGTCCTCAGATTGCTTGCGGTCTCTGAAGTCTCTTTAAGGAGCACTTCTTCTTGTTTGTTGTAGCAGCCTGTGTGAATGGAGTGTCAAATATTGCAGAAGTTTCCAGTGTGAACTCATAAAAACCTTCTCATGATTGACCTTTTCAAAAAGGGGAATACTTTTGAGATGAAAACTATATATTTTAAAGAATTTTATTTGGCCTGACTGAAGTGAAAAAGGGAAGTCCAAGCAAAAACCATACCAGCTGGTGGTAGAAATTAATCTCATAAAATAGCTTTTTGCTATTTATAGTTGTTATAGCAGTATATTAAACCTCTTTTTCTTATCATTAAAGAGCTGTACATTGTAGTGGACAACAGCATTGGAAAGTCAGGGCTATTATCATTAATTAAAACTATTCAAATGATTTTATCAATTGAAATAAAGTTTAAATATGATCAAATCTAAATATTAGATTAAAAATAGTCCAGCAGTAACATTTCTAACTGGAAATAAATGAAAATTAAAACTAAAACTGAAAATAAATTAAACCTAAATAGTAATAAAAACACTAATAAAAATGCACACAAAAAGACATTAAAAAAATAATTCAACTAAACTTAAAGTGTTAAATTCAGTTATAATGTTGAATTATGTTAATTCAAAATAGTCTTAAATTATAATAGTAATAAATAATAATACTAAAATAACACTGCAGTGAGTTAATTTATGCATTATTAATAAATTAATTACATTATGGTGTATAACTATACCTGTATTACTCATTACACATTTATTTGCACAAAAGTACATTTACTTTTACATTTACATTTAGTGATTTTGCAGACGCTTTTATCCAAAGCGACTTACAATTGGGGAACACAGGAAGTGCTCGTAATACCAAGTTTCAGGCATTCAAATAAGTACAAGCTAGAAAGGGAAGGAATAAAGTAGTGCAAATCATTACTTAATTACTAATTATTACATAAAAATCTAAGTCTTCCAATGCTGCTTTTCTCAAACATGTTGTAGTGATTGCCTATACACTATTAGATCAAGAAGCGTACCTCAAATTGAGCCGACTAAAGATCTGGTCTTAAGGTCTCTGGCCAAAGCATGCTTGATTAATTTAACTATAATGATTTGTATTTGTGCGTGAGCAAGCAGCTGTTCAAATGGAAACATTTTGAGCACCAGAGGAGGGAAAATACTTCAATATGTTGCCATTACTCAAGGCTGCGAGTCTGTTGTATTTTTTTCTCCGAGGACGCTACATGAATCTGTTCTGCACTTTTTGATTTATGTCTGGTTTCACTGCACAACAGATTAATCTGTATGAAGATTTTAATTATTCTCTTGTCATCAGACACATGCAACATTCCCACGAAACCCATCGTGTGCGGGTCATATTTTGCGTTATGACATGAATTTATGAACATTAAGTCTGTGGGCTGCCTGATGAAGTTCTTTGCATTGATAAATGAGCTGTGTTATTCTTTGAAGGGAAATCCATCCAGATGGTCTTCCTCCCTCATACACTCTGATCCTCCTCTTCCGTCTCCTCCCCGACACCGGCAAGGATGCGTTTGATATATGGCAGATATCAGATAAGAACAACAACCCTGAGGTCGGGCTCACCATTGACCGTAAGTACCATTTTCATCTTCCATGTGTCGTGTGTGTTTGTGTGTGTGTGTGCAGTAAACCTTGTGGTGTCTGCTAAACCGTATTTAGAAACAGAAACCCTCTAAATGGGTTCCAGATTTCAAGCTTGCAGTGATTTATAGCAGTAATTATTCAGAAATGCATAATCAGCCCTTTTAGAGCATCCAGCTCAAACTTGAATGGAAATCCTTTGTTTTGTTATTGTTTTTTTTTTTGTCATTGTTGCCCGGGCGGTCAGTGCAGAGCCATCTGTAAGTGTGTGTGTTTTGTTCTCAGCCTCCAGTAGAATCATCTCATTCTACAATAAGGACTCCAGAGGTGAAATTCAGAAAGTCTCCTTTGATAATGACCAAGTGAAGAGAGTTTTCCATGGCAGTTTCCACAAGGTAGAATGATTTTCTTACTTTGGTTGACTACTTGGGCGTTTAAAATTGCTCTTAAAAATAAAGGTTCCAGAAGGGTGCTTTCACAGTGATGCCATAGAAGAACCATTTTTGGTTTTCTCAAAGTTCTTAAAAGAGCCATTTTAAAAGAACACTTTGAAATGTAAAGAACCTTTTTCCACTGTAAACATCCTTTTGTCCAATGAAAAGTTTCCATGGATGTTACAAGTTCTTAAAAGAACCATCAACGCCAATAAAGAACCTTTAAGTGTGAATGACGCGTTAAATTCATAAAACTGCAAAAATAGCTTGAAGACCTGAACCGGTTCCTTTAGATGAGGTGGCAGATGTCAGTCTGTATTGCCTAAATCTTGACCAGATGTCTTGTGAATATGAATCGATTTGAACTTGGAGCATCCTTTTGGAAATACTGCCAGATACAACGTATTGAGAAAGGGATCGGATTTCTTTAGATGAATATTAGTCCCTGCAAAGTAGTAAAGTTTGTTGGGTACAGCATAATGATTTTGGAAGAGATTGCTTGTGTTATAACTCTTGGCTGATATATTCAAAATACGTTTCCAACCGAAGACACGGTTTTACTCTTGGAGCTCAATGAAAGATTTGCCTCTGTTGATTTTGCCTTTGGCTTTAAATTGAGATGTTTAACGGCCCATATGGTACACGCAGAGCTTTCGCTTATACACCCACCAGCCATCATTCTAGCTGCAGGTTTGTGCAAGAGCCGCTCATGGTGATGTGGTTCATGAGAGCTGGAAACATCAATCACTTCTATTGAACATGCTGTAAAAGAGGACGTTAATGATGTTATGTTTTTATAAAGGGTTTTGCTTTCTCAGAGGTTTTTCTAAGCCCAGCGCACACGCACAGTCTGTTTAAAGCTAAACATGTCATCATTTTGTCATGTTTGTCCCGAGTGTCCCGAGTTTAATTGCTAATGTAAAAAACGCCAGACAACAAGGAGACTGTAATTTATGCTTGCTGGGATTTGGCAGTTTTGGTCTAGTAAGTGCATGCTAGCAAATCAGATCTCAAGATGTGCTAATTTTACAACCACACATGAAAGATTTTCCCAGTGTGTGTGGGAAATTTGTTTGAGCAAGTGGGGTGAATCTCAGGAAGACCACCAGAAAGTCAAAGAAAAATAATTATAATGCTTAAAGAAAATGAAGCCTATTTCCACCTAATTTTCATTACTGTAATACTAAAAAATAGCTATTATTTAAATTGTAAAGCATGTAAAAATCATTGTAATATTTTTGGTACAAAATTCTATTTGTATTTTAATGTAAAACATTAGTGTTACTATATTATAGTAATGTACTATAATTGGAATCATTGGTATTAATAACAAACAAAAAACATTTCTTGAGATTCACCCATTGACATCATTACAGTGGCTTTAATCACAAAGTGATGTTATATAGTCTGGATTGTGACTGCTGGCCGATTTTTGGTCCAGGCTTCATGAAAAAGCATTGGTTTGTCACTGTTGCCTACTGTATGTTCAGCAACCACCGGCATTGCTGGAGACGTGAACAAAGAAAAACAATTCTGAGCTAAGGTGGTGATTAGCTGACCACCTTGGTTACAAGATTACAGACTGGTTACATGAAAAGGAAACCTTTTAGGTTAAACAAACCTATCATGCTTTGGAGAGCTAGAAAGTTGTTTAAAGTGAAAGACTTTTCTCTTTCTTCCTTCTCAGGTTTGTTTGTGCTTACTAAAGGCAAGCATCACTATTACAGTTGCTCATACTTTGGGTTAGGGATTTGAACCAACCCTAACCATAAATATTGAACTGCACTGCTTACCTCACCATTTGCACTACTTGAGTGATACTTCAAATCATGTGGTTTATTTCTTTATAAGTAAGTGGACTTATTGTGTAATCATTAAAATGAACAAAAACTCCCACAGACTTGGAGGAACATGAGACCAGAATGTCATAGAGACTTGGGAGAGGACTCTATTGCTTTGGTTCAGTAAGCAACACTTTAGCAACCACATTAGCAACAGCCTTGAGTTTTGCATGGGGAATTTCATTGAGTGAAACTAATGAAATCTGTCCGGATCACTGGAAAGTCAACAAAAATAATATTGCTTAAAGAAAATGAACCGTATTTGATTCCTTGTTCAGCTTAAACGTTATTGACCAGAATCTTGCCACTGCCAATTCAGATGAACACACCTGGCCTGATGGATTTGTAGTTGATCATTTTTTAATAGTTAATAACAACCTACAAGCCATTATTATCTGAATTAAGACACGAGTGTCGACAAAAGTGTGTAAGCTGTGCCAGTTTAATGCTTAACAAGAGTGATTTAAGGTCATTTAAAGGTCATGTCATGTGAATGGTTTGGAAGCACTGTTCACATGAAGCTTGCGTGAGACTCAGTTGCTTTTTAATGTTAAGGTGGGGTCAGATTTACCAGTGATCTAACTTGTTTTAAGATTTAGTTTGCATAGAATCCATGAAAAGTATTATCAGACCGTTTTCCAAGGCTGCATGAAATATTAAAACCATTAAAAAATCACAATAAAGCATGGTGCTATTGTGAATGCACAAAAGCTGCAATTCAGTTAAATAAATGCGCTTGGAGTTTCAATATTCACTTTATTTATACGCTATATTGCCAAAAGTATTGGGTCGCCCCCTTCTAATGAACAGGTTTGACTACTTTAGTAATTTCCATGAGTACAAATCTTAATGTTAAAGCATATAATGATATTCTAGGGAATTGTGTGCTTCTAATATTATAGCAACAGTTTGGATAGGACACTTTTCTATTCTAACATGACAATGCCTCTGTGTATAAGACAAGGTTCAAAAAGAAAATGATTGATTGAGTCAGTGTGGAAGAACTTGACTGGTCTGCATAAAACCAAGTCCTAATCCCAGTTGAACACCTCTGGTGTGACTGTAAATGCAGACCTTGAGCCAAAAACTCATCACCAAACACCAATGACTTATACATACACTATATAGACAAAAGTATTGGGACACCTCCTTCTTTTGAACAGAAAAATGCACTTCCAAATCTGTGGCAACAACGATGGGAACATAATTCATGTATTTAAAAATTGTATTTCCATCTCTGGTGCAACAGTTTTGGAAGTGTCTAAAATGACTGTACCCATATGTACCAGTCATTGGTGTTTGGTGATGAGTTTTTGGCTCAAGGTCTGCATTTACAGTCACACCAGAGCCAGTGTTCAACTGGGATTAGGACTTGGTTTTATGCAGACCAGTCAAGTTCTTCCACACTGACTCAATCAATCATTTTCTTTTTAAACACAGAGGCATTGTCATGTTAGAATAGAAAAGGGTCCTGTCCAAACTGTTGCTATAATATTAGAAGCACACAATTTCCTAGAATATCATTATATGCTTTAACATTAAGATTTGTACTCATGGAAATTACTAAAGTAGTCAAACCTGTTCATTAGAAGGGGGCGACCCAATACTTTTGGCAATATAGTGTATGTGTGTAGTTTATGCACGTGCATCTCAGAGCATCTCCGTTCACAGTAAATGCTGCTCCACACAAACTGTTATCATTTACATGTGTGGACGTCTCAAACTCCATCTTTGAATATGCTGTGAGTCTGAGTTGCTTATAACATTCATCTGGGAACACAATCTGCACCATTCTATCAGATTTATAAGGTAAATCATTTATAAACCCACACCAACACAGGAGAATACATCGTCTTTCTAAATATGCTAACTGTTCATCGTGACTTCAAATTAAAAGTTTAAACCCTCGCTCTGAGTGTCCACATGTTCTTGTTTAAGAAATGACAGTGGCTGTAGCATTTCTATCAAAAAGAGGTGACCAATATAAAAGATTAAGTGGAATCTTAATTTGAATTAAATGTTGTTTGGTCAATATTAAACAAGGATTAGATCGCACAGTAAAGTGTAAAAACATCATCAGGCTGTTAGCGCCCTCTGCAGGCATTGGATATAATACATAATGTACATAAATTATGATTATATTGTTGAATAAAGACATTGAATAAAGTTATCAAACACTAAATTCTAAATTAAATATATACGAATCTTTAAAGCTACAAAAGTTATTGATTTCCCCTTTTTTCTTTTGTTCTTTAATTAACACATCACAGCAGCAGGGTTATTTGGCTGCTATTACTTTAAGAACTGCCGCTGCTGAACGTGACATGGATCTGACACGCATGCTCGTAGTTTCATTCGCGCCATATTTGTGTGTGCAATTGAATAGCACACGCTATGAGCACAGTATAATGGCTGACAGGACAGGAAAATTTGTTTTTACCGACACATGGCCTGACAACATCTTATCTGACCGCAGTTCAGACCAGACCTTCCACGTAAGATACAGAAGCAGCAGTTGTGAGTGGGGTGGCCAATGCTAGCTCCGCCCCTGTGTTAAATATTTTTAACACCGTGAAATAGTGTTGGGCGATATGCTCATTTTTAATATCGTCCTATCGTCAGCCTGTGAGATCGACGATACACGATATTATCGTGCTGATTTATTTAATTATTTATTTACTTAGTTTCATTGGAAAGTGAACCAACTCCAGCGTAAGGCTAAAAGCAGCCTAATGTTTTTAATATGACTGAATTTGTGTTTAACATGATAACAAATTAATAGAAACATCGTAAGTTACTAATTATAATGTTACATTTCCTCAGTTATTCAAAAAGCAGCTAACAGTTACAGAAAACGAGCAAAGAACATTACATTACCAAAGAACATCATCACAAGCTCAGTCTAGCGTGACTTTATGCACTTTAAAAACACTCCCGTTAAAATCAGTAAATCTAACAATGGAACTCCGCTGTTTCAGCGATGACTCATCTGAACGTCTCTGATTGGCCATTGCATTCATAAGCTCAACATAATCCTGTGTGATTGGTTATAACACGCAATACTGTAAAAACGCGGAAAAAGTTATAATAATAATAATAAATATAAAAATAATAATTATAAATAATCGTCTTACTATCGTCAAAGGCATCAGCCACAAGCGATATGTCTGACTATCGTCGATACACGATACTATCGTCTATCGGCACAACCCTACCGTGAAACTGGAAAAATTAATTGCCTGTGTTAACACGCTAATTTTGACAGCACTAATTTTAAGTCATTATAAAATCTGTTGTTCACTTAGGTCTATTTTTATTGACACACAAATTCTCTGATTACTCGATTAATCATCAGAATAATTGTCTGATTACTTGATTACCAAAATAATCATTAGTGACAGCCCTACATAAAATGCATAGCACACACAAATACTGGCTAAATTTGAAATATACTTTAAAAAATAATATATTTTATAAATACCGGCTACTTTTAATATTAAATGTATTATATTTATAAACAATATATTCGTTGTCTGTCATCTTGTTTTTTTTCCCCCACAGAGCAACATCACACTGTAAAGAATAGTCATGTGTTTCATGCTACTTTGTATTTTGCAGCATTTTACATACACTTGAGTTAGCTGCCTATGTAGACAGCAGATATCCAGGCAGCTCTCAAGAGTTTGGAAGAGACAGAAAGTAACATTTGAAAATTGTAGTTTAAAATCACTTCCTGTCTAAAATTTGAATTTACTCACTGAATTCATACAGTTGAGGGAATGGTGGGGGAAGATGGCCAGTCAAACATGCAACTATGAAATGGAGGCTGATAGATATAATGAAAGTCTGACAGGACAGAGGGGAAGACTAGAGCAGAGCACAATGAAACCACATGGTGAGCATATTCTCAGACCCACAGTAGCCAGAATGGGAGGATTCGAGAAAGTATGAATGCACAATACACCGTACAGCCGAACAAGCCCTGTCTGTTATGACGCTTTCCCCTTTAGCAAAAATGATCACTCTGCATTCACTTTCTGAACTGATAACTATTGCATTCTCAGCTTCCCACGAGCTTTTGAACACACTTTTTGGATAAGCTTCTAAAGCTTTCCATCTAAAGCTAGAACTTCAGACCCCTTCTCCTTGTGGGAAGCCAAATGCCGGTTGCCAAAGATGTTGACGCTATTGTGGCAAGAAATATGACCTTGCCTTTGGAGTGCTGATCTATGAAGTATGAATATCAGATGTATGAGCTGGTCAGACTTTTTGACTGAAAAAAGCAACTGCTCAAGTCGGGGGAACGAGTGCATTAGACAGTCAGCCGCAGAATGACATAATAGCAACATGTGGTGACGCTACATAAAGAAAACGTTGTATTCCCTCTAAAAAAAGGATGGAAAAAGCATTTCGGTGGTTGCATCCGCATGTAGAGTCTCATGGTGAATGCACAGGGGAAATTACAGTTGGTAAACCAGTTAATACTCTCTGCTGACATGAAGATTTGTGTTTGTGTTTGGCGACTGGCATGTCTTTAAATAGTGAACTAATTAAACTCATTATAATTGGCCAGCGACTGTTATTGGAAGAATTGAGAGCGTAACTCTAAACATAGTTCACAGGCCGTAGGGTTAACGTTCTCAGGGATCATGGGAAAGGTTTCGGAAAGGATGGTTTTTGCGTATTTTTGTCAATCAGGCAGTTTCGTGAATCCCTTTCATGAATATTTATGAAGCAAGACAAGATGTCCAGAGTACTGAGTAATAATTTAACTGATGCTTGGATTGCACCGCTGAGGTATTCGCTCTAATGCCTTTTTATTTTTGCAGCTTCACATTTCTATTTCACCGAAAAATGTCAAACTCAACATTGACTGCCAAGAGGTGGCTGAGAAAGAGATCAAAGAGGCCAACAACGTATCCACAGATGGCTATGAAGTCCTTGGAAAAATGGCAAAGTCTGGCGGTGCAAGGAAGCAGTCAGCCACAGTAAGTACAGACTGCTCATTCCCTTCAGTACACCAAAAGATCTGAACATGCACTAAACGATTAATCCAAGGAATCTACCCTGCCATTCCCTTTGTCCCCTCGTACTCAATCAAGTGCACGTCCTCCCACCCATTCATGCCTGAACGGATTCGATTCTGTCTGTATTGCTCTTCAAAACACCGTTGGGTGCATGTGGGCAGGTTTTTTTATTTTCGAGTCCCGGCGCTCAATGCAAGCCATCTGTAACATCCGTTTGTGTTCCCATTTTTTTCTCCCTCAGTTCCAGCTCCAGATGTTTGATATTGTCTGCAGTTTGGGCTGGACAAGTCGAGACAAATGTTGTGATATTCCAGCAATGGTAAGCAGGGATTGTGTATGGATTGTCATCTTACGGGGTGGGTTTTTGTCTACTGTTTGGTCAGTACGCTGAAGGCTTTCAGTGAAAGCACACTTAACCCGTGCTGAGAAAAAGTCATTGAGGTTTGCAGACTTCAAAAGATGCTTGTAATCAGAGAAGGGACACTCTCCAGCCCCTAAACACAGCTGTCAAGCTTTTGAGCAATTCCCAGTTGTGTTTCGATGTGACTTCCTTTTTCACGGCGATTGCCCTTTTCCTTAATGTGTCTTTAGGGAGTCCCTTTGTAGCAATATGTCACTGTCTTGTTCTAAAGCACAGTTCACAGGTTCATCTTCCTTAAATAACATAACACATTAACACATGTTTCAGATTATGTTAGTGACAAGTAAATTAAAGCATAACATCACGTCAGACTACGTATTGAACATGATATTATGTTTACATTGTTGGAAAAGCACTTGATGGAAAATAAATTACTTGCATAGTATTTATCAAAAAGTCAATTTTATCAACAATTGACCATAATTAAATTTGACCTTAATAGTAATGATAATATTTTAACTAATATGGCAAATATATCCTGAACTGGATAATAGCTGGACTAAACATAAAAAAATGACATAAATACATACATTTCTAATAAATTTCACACTAACCTTCATGGTTTTCCAAACCTGTAAGACTTTCGGTCTTCCATGAAACACATGGACTTTTGTTTACCTTTAGCATTTGTCTTCACAGGAATTAAAGGGCTTAGCCAAACCCGTTCATTAGAAGGGAGTGTGCGCACACTTTTGGCCATAGAGAGTAGCTAAAGGGCAAGTAGGTGTACACAACTGTGGCCAGTGCAGCACTTACACTGCAAAATTCTGACAAATACATAATACCATAATGGTAACACGCACGACACTGAAATAATGCAATGCAAATTCATTTAACAGCATAGGATGAAACATGAAACCCTATATGAAAACCATCAAATGTGAGCCTTGGTTTCCCTTGTTCTTTTTCACTTCCAAAAACTGTACATTTAACAGTTTTACAATAAATTTGAATTATTAGAGCTACAGTATTACAGTAAAGCAACTCACCTTTAACCAGTTAACAGGTTTAACCATCAAAATTACATTATCATGCGAGCTGTCTTTATTCTTTTCCTTTTATAAATCTGTTTAGTCTTTAACAATTTCAGAAGGTTTGATTTATATCTCCATTTCTGTAGAGAGATGAAGCCAAATGTCCTGCTCTTCCTCACTCCTGCACATGTGCTCAGGACAGCATTGGTCCTCCAGGCCCAGCGGGCCCTCCGGTAAGATCATTAGAGTCCCATGACATTTCCTCTGTCTCTGAAGTCATCGTGCTACCGCTGCAAATCTCGCTTCTCATGACGAGGATGAAAAGGTCCAGAGTTCAGGGACGGTGGGATATTTTCCTCAAAGCCCCAGTGCTGTAATTTCAGTCCTGCTCTTTACATTAAGCACAGGAATATGATTATAGGGGCTCTTCTCTCCACACCATTATACATGGATTGAACATCTGGGATTAGCGATGGTTAACAGCACAGCGTGAGCTAACGACTAGTGACTTACTCGTGGACTTTAGGGAGAATGCGCTTAAAGGTCAGAAAGCAGAAGTGAAGACTGTCGGGGACGTGTGAACTTGGAAACACCAATCTCTTTAGAGCCGTTTGACAGTTGGTCTTATAAAATAATGAATCCTCTGAAATTCTTTTCTTTGTTCTTCGTGTTTCCAGGGCAGCCCTGGTACAAAAGGCTCACGAGGTGAGAGGGGAGAGTCTGGCCCCACGGTAAGCTCATCTTCCTCCTTCATCTCTAGTTTATAAATGACCTGCTGATGAATGCCAAATGGTCAGATAGAGAAGAAGATGTTGAACAGGTTCCTTCATCGATACCACTGAGAAACCTTTTCTCTCAGCGCTTCTTCCTGGAGTGCTGAAACTGGATAATTTAACAGGACTTCAACCTGTTCATTGTAATTGCAGGGTTCAATGGGCCCACGTGGGGAGCAGGGTGTACCAGGACAAATGGGACCGCCAGGCCCACAGGGCCCTAATGGACTGTCTCTTCCCGGTGAACCAGTAAGTAAAACACAAAACTCTGTCCATTGCCATTTGTCAAATTTGTATTGCCCCTTACAGAATATAATTAGTCATTACTAAGGCGTTTCTTAAGGCCGAAACAGGGCTCGGAATTTGAACCATTAAAAATGGTTTTAGTTACATGAAATTAAGCTGAAATAAAATCAAATATAAATATTAGGTTAAACTTACCATTTTAAAACTTAATTGAAAATTAGAAATGAAAATTTGAATATTTTGAAAATAAGGAAATGCTTAATATTAAAAAATGTTTTTATTCCATCCTAGGTGGTCATAATAAATATTATATGCTTTTTGCCATTTAAAAATGCACAGTTTTATGCCAGTATTTTATGAACTGATTTGAATGTCAGATTATCACATTTAAAGGGGACGAGGGAGGGATTTAATGTTTTTAATACTAGCTATGTTACATGTACGTTCTATTTTTATGTCATATTTCTCTCATTTTTGCTTTTAAACAAGTTATGGGACACCAGTTTCTACTCTATTCATGCAAGTGTCCTCTATTTCACTTTCTTGGGACATTAAACTCCTGAACCTGTCTGGCTACAGTACTGTATAGAGCGGGTGTAATTTATGACTAAAAGCTTCAGACCCATTTATTTAACGGAGCCAGCGCTCACTCGCCCCCTCACCCCTCATGCACATACAGCTGAGATGTAAATTCCATTCAATGTCATGTAATAGTGGAATGAGTGTGAAAGATTGTCTCATCTCTTCCATTCTCAGGGGCGGCCTGGACCTAAGGGAGACCCCGGTGACCCAGGTTTACCTGGACAGCGGGTAAGTGCTTTTTTGTTTGAGCTGTTTTTAAGTGCTTTTAAATTGTGTTGTAATGGATTCTGGAAGGTTTCTGCAGTGTGGGATTTAGAAGATTTAATGTGTTTATCAGATAAATGGCTTTATGATTACATTCATGCTTAAAAAACAATCGGCAAACACAACTCGTGTCCTCTTAAAGCACGCAACTTTACAGCAGAATGATTGCTAACACCTTCATCATAACGTCATTTTATTTTTAACTTCCAAAAGAAATACACAGACAGAAACACAAATGTCTGTACTTATTGCTGTGCAGGATGAAGGCACTTTTACTTTGCAAGAAGTTTATTTGTACACGTATTCATATGGTTTAGTATGACCTTGCATGGAAAGGTTGAATTTAGTCATATCCTGCCTATATTTGAAATTGCTCATGTTTAATCCACGAACAGCTAAATGGTTGTTTGATACAAAAACCCGTATTTTGAAACAACCACCGGTGTGACAAATGACATTAAGTATTTTTCCTTCTTCCAAGGGCTCGATTGGCCCTCCAGGTCCACTCGGCCCTGTTGGACCTTCTGGAGCAAGGGTAAGATATGTTTCTTAAGTGCACCTTGAACTGGTTTAAAAGAGCATGTTTTCAGTTTTAGCTTTGTTATCTGACTTGTCTCTTCTGTCTTGTTGGACCAATTCAGTGGGTTGTGTTGGGCCCATCTCAAGGGCGTCTTTAAACTTTCTCCATATTGAATGAATCTTTGCTAATGCTATTAGCTGAGCATCTTGTACAGTTCATGATGGCATATGTTTTTGTTCAGGGTCCACCAGGAAATGAAGGCCCGTCTGGACCAAGAGGTCCATCGGGACCAATGGTATGTAATGTGGAAGCTTTTGAATATCTGATGAGTGTGAGACTGTCATGTCAGCTAAAGTATTGGCAGTACAGCACATGCATCACATTTCCTGTTCTTCCTTAATACTGTCCACATTTCTTAATGAATTACATTGGATTACATGTAACACACACACACACCCACCCACCCACACACACTTAGTAATATAATGCAAAGACATTTACACTTTTTAATATGGCTTGAATATCCAACTAGTTTTTGAGGTAACACTTTATTTTAAGGAGACTTAGTCGCACACGTTACTAGCACTTACTGTAGTAATAACGGTAAATTATGCATATATACATGCAACCAAACCCAAACATTAACCGTATAGTAAGTGAATGCACTTAATTAATATCATTCAGTACTCATTTGTGTAATTCGTAAAAATAAAAACGAATTCCAACTATGAATTAAAACTATAATAGTATCTCAGTGATAGTAAAATCACACTGCTGTTTATGTCAAGGCTACCTTGCTTCTGGTTCTCTGTGTTAGTAATTGTGAATGTGATGATATTGTGAGTTCACGCTATTTGTCAGTAACTGAATGGTAATTATATTTTATATGAGTAATGCTTAATGTGAGGAATATTTTAGGGACCACCAGGATCACCTGGAATGCCAGGAATTACAGGAAAACCAGGAAAACTTGGAGACACTGGCCTCCCGGTATGTACATTTGGCTCATTTTAAATATCATAGGACTTGTTCTAAAGACATTTATAGAAATGAATACAATAGCAAATAATTACATGTGTTCCATTCAGCCTAACCAAACGTATGGTCACTTGCTATAGGTGATAGTGATTTGAGTTATTTCTTGCTCATCTGTTCTCATCTGTCAATTACAGGGACCTGTTGGCATTAAAGGAGAGAAGGGTGAAAGGGTATGTGTCGCTTTAATACAATTTTCATGCAATTTGCATTGTTCACCCTGAACACCCTAGCGAACACTTGCAATACCTTAGCAACTACCTTGCAACGCCCTAGTAACCATTATGAACACTCATACAACCCAGAACATTGCTGCCAAAAAAATCCCTTTGCATGAGCAAGAACAGTCTAGATTATTCTGTTTTCTGTTTTCCAGGGAGATACTGCGTCACAGAATATGATGCGCTCTGTAGCAAGACAAGTCTGCGAACAACTAGTCAGCAGTAAGGCACTTCAAAATAATAACAAAAAATAACAAAATATTCCAGTCACAGCTGCATCAAGTATTGTTCATGTTAAAACAGAAAATGTTTCATTTGCTTGTAGGACAAATGAGCAGAATCGATATGATGCTGAACCAGATCCCCAGTAACTACAGGAGTAATAGTCCCGGTCCTTCAGGACCTCCAGGCCCACCTGGCAACCAGGGACCCCATGGAGAGCCAGGTCAGCCCGGACCCAACGGGTTCCCAGGAAATCCAGGTTTGCCTGGGCCTCCAGGAGAAAGAGGTATGCAGTTACCTTACATGGGAAGAAGTCTTGTTAAAGATGGCAAAATAAGGCATCTTTATGTGTCACAGTCATGGAGTTTTGAGGGTGGACTCAACCATCTTGAATGTATTTGTGTATTTATAGGTTTATTTTTAAAAAAAGGAGGGGTTTCAGAACTAAGATTTACCTCAAAAACAAATGTTTGATGCACATGATTGTAATAGATTCCATTTCCCCCCAAAATCATCCTCATGTATATACTTAGTGTTTGGCATTACTGCCAATCAGACACATATGGTTTGCATTTTTTAATGCATTTACCCTTAACATCCTAGGATTGCCCGGAGAGAAGGGTGAAAGAGGAAGTCCAGGCATTGGCACTCGAGGACAGAGAGGATTACCTGGACCTCCTGGTATGTCTTCGTGCAACCTAACGCCACCTCAGCTTAACCGGTCCATTTCATTGCTAATTATTCCCAGAGTTTGTATACACACTTGCCTTTTCAAGGCTTTCAGTCACAGTCTATCCAAAGCCTCCTGATTAATGGAACCAATTCTAATTATCGTTAACATTTATTTAACAACTGTGATTTCTACGTTGTTATTCCGTATCACAATGTTTCTCATTCTGGGACTATTTAGGCATGATAGATTAACATTAGCGCAAAATGATGAATCATTAAGACATGAATGGCCTGTTACACAACTGCTGTCATTAGTTTTTCCGAACAATCAGGAACAGCTTTTTCCCCTGGATTGTTTGGATAGGTTGGCTCGAGCGTGTGCTAACCCCTCATCAAACCGTGTTGTGACAGTTGAGATTAAGGGAACCTTAAGAGTTAGTCAGCTGAAGTATTTGTCTCAATAGGCCTGTAGCAATATTCAGAAAAATCATTTTTCAGATATAAAAATATTTAGGGTGTTTTCCTCTCTTGTGCTCTTTGTGTATGCTTTTAGCCTTTCCAAAGAATTCCAAAGGATTGAGATCCAGGTTGGATTCAGGAAAATCTGAAGTTTTCGGTCACACTTTAGTTTGGGGTTCAGTTCTCACTATTATCTAACTATTAATAATAAGGTGCTTATTAATGGTAAAGTGGTTGTATGGGGTAGGGTTAAGGGATCTAAAATATTGTCATGCAGAATAAGGCATTAATATGTGCTTCAAAAGCAATAAGCATTGCTCATAAGCAACTAGTTGAGAATTGGTCCCTAAACTAAAGTGTTACCAAAGTTTCATAAGATTGTACGTTTGTAAGAAAGTGCAGTTCTCAAAAACAGTCCTTAGAAGTTCTCAAATATTTTCTTGAGAACATCTTAATTTTTATTCTGAAAAGAAAATGACAGCAATATCTGATTGTACGGCAGTTCTTGCCAGAGACTCCCTGATCAATTCAATGATAAACACCTCAAAGGCTGTCTTTTTGCACTCACTTAACTTAGATTACCATAATAATCATAATTAATGTGCACAGTGTTTTCATCTTGACTGGTTTGATGGGATTTTAGCTATTGCGTTTTATTTTTTAAGGTGCCTGGGTATTATAAATAGCTGTTTTTAATTCATTTGCACTTTTTGTGTGCACACTATTAGAGTGCTAAAAATTATGTTATTCGAAAATGTTATTAATTAAAGCTGCAGTCTGTAACTTTTTTTGGTTAAAAATGATCCGAAATCAATATTTGAGCAAGTACATAACCAGCCAGTGTTCAAAGCTACGGTTCACAACGGTTAGCTTATAATAATGTTTTCTAATTTGAGTGGTACGGGTAGTTTTTTCACGGGAAATTCGAGCATGGCACTGCATCATTACGTCACGCCTGTAAACATGAAGAAGTTATCCTGGCTAGTAGGCTATCACATGTGAGGATCCTGCAGGTGGCGGATTGTTTATAGCCTTTTTATGATTACACAAGGTTCGTATTTTAAAGAAAACCAGTTCAAAGGGAGCATAATTTACTTTTTGGGTTAAAAGAATTTCTTGGTATGAAATTCGAATGGCATGACAATTAGATTAGACTGTTCAGAAATTTAAATACACGCTAATACACATTACTTGTAGTCACGCAATGCTGATGTTGTTAACATTAATAATTTGAGAATAAATTATAACAATAGGAGTGATTTGCACGGTATGATGTGGTATGAGCTAATCAATTGTTAGATTAAATCACCATTGGTAACGCGATTTATTGTAATGCTTTTTTCCTCAGTTGGTCAGAACAAACATGGCAGACTTGTTACTTACTTGTTCAGATGACAATATCCGGTGAAAATTCTGATTTGGGTCATATATTCCAAGACGTATGCTAGAATCTGTAATTGCGAAGTACAGTAAATATCCACACTGGTGCGGTGACTGACAGACAAACATACTCTTCAAAACATTCGATTCATCTGTACTGGAGCCATGCCGGAGCACAACCCACGCAAGGAAGATAATTCCTCACACAGCTGCAATTGCAGGTTTTCAAACTGAGATGGCGACAAAGAGGCAAAACTTACGGACTGCAGCTTTAAATAAAATACAAGGTCCCCATTTGACTCATTTTGTAGATGTTACTGAATTCTGAATTCCGCAAATAGTCACGTCTTGTATACATGATCGATCATTGTTTACATTATCAATCACTGGCGTCACTTCAGAGTACTCATGCAAAACCTTTATAATAGTAAGATGCATTATGTGTTGCTAGCGTTACGTTGTAACAGCAGTTAATATAAAAAAATATAGGAGGCTATCCTTACTTCAAGAAGTTATGTTGATTTTTAAGAAAATAATTTTCAAGAATTTGAATTCTTCAGTTGTCTTAATCTTAAGAAAAAATCTAAATAAATATATTCTTAAGAAATATATTTTGGAACACAAAATAATCCAAACTTTCCCCCCTTAAGTAAAAAAATATGAGGAAAATAGAAGTTAAGAAGAATTTTATTCTAAAGTATGTTCATGAAAGAATTCCATTCCATTATCAGTTGAACATCTGCATTCTTCAGTTGACGTGGATGGAAAACTGAATTACACGCGAATATCAGCAGCAGACCCACTGTCAGGGCAATCAGCACGCTTATTTCCTGCTGGCTGTACCTTAATAAACAGTCAAAATGATCTTACTGTTCAGTTCAAATCTGCAATGATCTGAAATGATCTCGAGACATCTGTGGGTAGTTGATTCAATAAGACTTGTTGTCTAAACATTGGCCATTTATGCTTGCTCAGAATTACCAAAAAAGAGTCTTTAACAGGACAGATAAATGAAATCAGAAGCAGGTACATTCAATTATGGATACCATTCCTAGGTTCCACTGTGTTATCGTGCCACATCTTTTCTTCTACAATTCAAGTCGAGTCACATTTATTTATATAGCGCTTTATACAAAGCAGCTTCACTATAACAATGTTGCAAATGTTAACAATGCAACAATGTTGCAAAACTCAGTAATTATGAAACAACTTTAATTTCATAGTCGTATTGTTCATTATTGTTCTCTCATTGTTCAGTTTAATTTAGTTCAGTGTTGATGCAATTCAGTTCAATGACAATCTGTCAGTGTTGTGACGTTCATGATTTATGAAATGAATTCAGTTCAAGTTTATTGTTTAGCTCAATTCAGTTCTAGCTTTTTTTCTCATCCGACAGAGCACTCAAATTGATAATATTTCTGGGTAACACTTTAGTAGAGGGACCAATTCTCACTACTAACTAGTTTCTTATTAGCATGCCTATTATTAGTACTTATAAAGCGCATATTTTGTATGACCATATTCTACATCCCAAATCCTACTCAATACCTAAACTATCTTACTAACTTATAAGCAGCAAATTAGGAGTTTATTGAGGCAAAAGTTGGGTAACACTTTATTTTGATAGTCCACTTTAGGACATTCTACTAACAGTAAGTAACTTTGCAACTACATGTCAACTAGCAGTCATTAGAGTATTAGTAGACCGTCTGCTTAACATCTTCTAACGCTTTATTTTGATGGGTCCACAACAGACAACATACTGACTATAAGAAACTTTGCAAGTATATGTCAACTTATTCTACTAACCCTAAACCTAACCTAATAGGTTACTCTGAGAGTTTGTAGACATGTAGTTGCAAATTAATGAGAATTATTTGACATGTAGTTGCAAAGTTACTGTCTAAAGTGGACTATCAAAATAAAGTGTAACCAAAATTTGTAGTTAATGGATTGTTAATAGAGAGAATTGGACCTTAAAAGTGTGACCTATTTCTGAATGTTCATAAATATGAATAGTCTTTGAAACCCCTTGCCTTTGTTAGGGGCCAATGCAGAAGTTGTCACAGAAGTTATAACAATAATAATCTGCACCCATTCCTCCTGATACATGAAAACCTGGAAACAATTCTGTTTTCAGTAAACAAGGCACTTCCATTATCATAAGAAGCAAAGCTAGCCAAAGTGGTAGTTTCCATGCTGAGCCCTGATCACAAGGCCCAAGTAATCCAGTTATTATTGGAGAGAATTTGTACAGACATGTTTCGCGTTCTGAGCGCAGTCTCTCCTGATTCACTCATCCCAGAGCAACACAAAGGGTTTGAATGAAGTATTGGCTCCATGGCAACTACAACAACACTCAGTTCAACAAATACAATTCTGAACCTTCTCCAGGGGATGCATTTAATTACTATCCAGTCTGCTAATGTAAAACCACGCATTTCCAGGAGCTAGAAAACTATAAAGATGTGGAAACATCTCCCTGGTGCAAACAATGCCAAGGCCTCTCTGTGAATGAAATACACAGCGATCGTATACGTACAGTAGGAGGAAGCTCGCGGTGACTCACTGTTTGTAGTTTGACTTGTGTTTTCTGCGGAGGCTTTATTGGCAACACATGTGCTGACTTCAGAGTGCACGAGAGCGAGAGTCGAGGGACAGCATTCCAGTTTGGTTCATACCGTCTAGACAGAAAAGGGTTGGGGGGGCAGATTTACCCCTTCTCCCTTTTAATTAAGCAGTCAAAATATTTAAATTACAGTGCTTGAAATCAATTTCACCGTCCGCATCCAGTGAAAACCTAGAGGCGAAGTAAAGGATGCTTTCTTACACCTCCTCTGCCTGCTTTTTTTTTTTTCCAGGGCCACCAGGGCAGTCTCAGATAGGACCCCCTGGTCCCTCAGGCTCCGCGGGGCCCCGTGGCCCACCAGGGCGGCAGGGTGGACCCGGAGTCAGAGGACCACCTGGACCTCCAGGATACTGTGACTCCTCTCAGTGTGTAGGCATCCCTTACAATGGACAGGGTTACCCAGGTAAGCACAGTACAGTTGAGTGATTGTCTTGAGATCTGTCCCAAAACCTAGTGAGCTGTCTTGTTGAGGTTTGTTGAGCTTCTAAATGAAACGGAACCCTCAAATAATTTGAAAACAACAAATAGCGTTGATTCTAATGGAATTTGATGTTAGCATGTAACACAATGCACATACAAATATTGGGTAATACAGTGAACATTACCAAACTTCTTTTTAAAATAGTTTTTCACTTTGCTGAAATCTGGGGTAAGTTAGGAGAAGGTGAACAATTTGTAATTATTTTTAAATTGTAACATAGGTGCATCAGCCAATTATAAACATTTGCTTAATTTATTCTATGACTTATATAGAGGCACATTAATATATACATATTTAACAGCCCATTTTTTAATTGAAGATATGTCTTAATAGTAGGGATGCACGATGCTAAATTTCTCAACCGATACCGATACCGCATATTATTCAGAACGACATTTGCCGATACCAATAGTTTGGATTTCTTAAAGGAAAAAACAAATGTCTCCCAACTAATGCTGTCAACTATACAGGGAACCCTCTCATTTGGTACACTACTATAATATTAAGCCCAAACTATTATATTCAGTTGCTATTTATTTTCAGATATAAAAATCACACTCTTTTATTGGCCGATACCGATTATTGACCAATACATCGGTGTATCCCAACTTAATAGCAACAATTAATTCAAATAGTTTTTATTTTTTTATTTTACTTAATTAGCCTATGATTAGTTATGCACCGAAATTTGTTTTGTTTTTTAACCAAAACACCAAAACCAAAATTGAAGTTTATGTAATCTTTAATTAATCACCCATATGTATAATCAACACTAAAATAAAAACTGAGTGCACATAAGGAAGTTTGTATATCAACTTTTTCAACTGTTATACAATATTTTGTATGTTGAAATATTAAACATAAATGGTGGCTATAATAAAAACTTGTCTTCATGAAAGGTTTATACGAACAATCGTTGAATAATGCAATATAAGAGCGTTTGACATTTATTGTATGAATTTCATTATAAATTGTCAGAAGTAACAGCATAAAGCTTTGTTCTCATTGATAGAATTCAATGGAAATTTATTGTCTTACTACACAAACCTAAAAACTTTAATGAGTCCTCATTACAAGTATACAGAACAACCATTGATATTTAACGTAATACAATATCACAGATTACAAAGACACAAAATTAGATCAGTTAACCTAAAAACTGTTTTGACTGACCTCATGTGTTGAGGTCTTTTAGTCAAGGCAGCATAATGCCGTCTAGCTAGGCAGCTCAGCAGTGTTTGGAACAGAGCTCTAGAGTAAGCGGCTAATCATATGATTCCTGTCTCTTTGCTTAACAATATAGCTAATCGATGAAGAATTGCATGTTTATAGTTTTGTTTTACACTTTTGACGGTAGTCTTTTTTCCACTGAGATGAACTAACACAATCTTTAACCCATTTCAGGTTTTGCGTAGTTTGCACTCGCTCTGAGCTAATAAGGATAACCACCATGGATATGATTGCTGAATATTTGCTGGCCAACTCTTAAAAAAAACAAAAACAAAACAAAACCCAATCAAACCAAAGAAAGGACTGGACTGCCACTAACACCAGCTGAGCGCTACTATATCATACTGGAGCCAGTGATGGTTACGTACCCGTGGCCCGTTTGCATCTAGAGCAGCAAGAAAGAGCTTTGTTTTGCTGAGAATGCATGTGAAACTACTAACAATGAGCGTTTATTTTAACAGTGTTCAACAGTGGTAGCTCTTTATGAGGGTGAGATGACTGTATATAAACTAATTGTGCCTTGTAAATGTTAATCGATGACGCAGTGGGCTAAAGTTAACAGGCTAACAGCAGTGATCAAGCTTGCGCCTGATAACTTGCTTCTTGCTGACGTTTCATTTTCATTTGTGGTTTTCATCTTTGATGATACATGTAGGCAACGCTCAGGTTAAAAATGCAGTGTGTGCCATTAGTATATGCAACCATGAAGTTTTAGGTATATTTGCAAGAGTGCTACGGTTTTCTTTCGTTGTTTGATATTGTGATTTCTATCATTGTATGATACCTCACAGCAAGTTTTCACAAATGCATTCTTTTTATACACGTATGTTAGATTAGTGATAGTTTAAGGGGGGCAAATCCAACGCAAGGTTGTTGACAACCGCCAATTGGGTTTAGTTTTTGGTTAATATAGGAGTTTTTGTATTACTTTTTGTTTATTATTATTAACACTATGTATGAATGAAGAGTTGAAATGACATGTTGGAACCCAAAAGCACATGCTCAGCTGGCCAAATAATATTTCCAAGCAGGCCCCTACCAGCCAGAACCTGACACCTACGTAGTGCCCATACCAGCCCAGCCGTCGGAAGATATCGAGACACAGTCACCAGGTTTACGAAACCAGCGTGGAAAAAGATCGCTATCAAGAAAGGAAGCTAAAAGAATAGAAGCATAGAGTGAAAGTGCATCATCTGTACTGTCAAAAACTGCATTTAAGTCCAGATCAAGCCTTGTTCATATGCACATTTAACACAGCCGAGTGGAGAGGCTCTCATTTCCTCGTAAGAAACCTGTGTGCTTGCCGACGGTTCCACAATGTGTCTTCGCTTGTAACATAACTGCATTTTGTATTTGTAACAAACTCCTGTTCAGTACTATGTCCTATAAACACTACCAACTGATTCCTTGCACATTTGAAAGTTTGCAGAGTGTAAATGTGCTTGCTGCAGTGCAACGTGCTGTTGTTGTTGTTGTTGTTGTTGTTGTTCTTTCTCTCTCTCTCTCTCAAGGAAAATGCCAAACGGTTCCCTTAATTCTTAGACCTGGCTTTTGTTTTGTTATCCTAAACCGAATATTTATCTGTTGTATACAAACTCACACCAAAAGAAGAATTGCATGCCTGTGTTGTATATTTAGTAAGGACGTTTACAATCAGAATATAGTTGTTTTTCCAATGATATCAGTTGAAATGCAGTTGGAATTTGTTGCAAGTCTATGGACATAGAATAGTTTTTTTCATGTCTGAATTGCACATTGTGAATTCCACAGCCTTGTGTTCTTATTTATTTCTGAATCAGAAGAGGCATTTTTCAATAAAACTACTGAAAATGTTTAATTGCTGTTGTCATTTGTTCTCTCATTAGTAAACTGCATTTAAAATTACATTCAGTTCCTAAATTCAGGATGCAGAGTTGGGAATTGAAACTAAATTAAATTCTAAGAAATGCACATGAACAGCCAAAAGTCAATCCAGTTCAATTTTATGTATACAAAATCCATAGCCATGGACATAACTGTAATCATAGTCATATGGACCATGAAATTTTC
The DNA here is from genome assembly GCA_021397915.2 of Tor tambroides. NCBI lineage: Eukaryota > Metazoa > Chordata > Actinopteri > Cypriniformes > Cyprinidae > Tor > Tor tambroides. The sequence continues at coordinate 28,663 of JAFVLL020018771.1, forward strand.
TGATTCACAACAATTATCAGTATTTATGCCCAGGATGTGTATGATAACATAAACTGGTGTTTGCCTAAATACATTGATTTATACTGCCAAAGCTATTCTTTATGGGTTAAATCAGGTACAAATAGCTCTTCAAGGTAACAGCTGCAGGTTACCACTTACAGTGGCCTCTATACAGTGGTGGAACTTTTATTTCCAAAGAAAAAAATGTGGAGGCGATCAGATGTTCTTGTAAATGCCAAAGATGATCATTAAGATAAGTTTTGTTCTGCTACATTGGAACTGTACAAGTAATCGTTGTGAGAAATCGCCATTTGGGCTCTGAGATTTATTTGACACATTAAAGGCAAACAGTCATTATTTGATATCTGATAGGAGGACAATGTAAAAACATACAATGTAAAAAGTGATAAGTTGACTTAAAAATTTTAAGGCAAGGGGTTTCCTTATTTTTTTTAAGTAAATGATCATTTAAAAAAATAAGTGAATTGTCAAGTTCACTTAACTTTTTTTTATTATTATTATTATTTACTTAATTTTAAGGCAACGGGTTTCCTCAATTTTTTTAAGTCAATTTATCACTTTTTACAGTGTACTTCTGAACTGCTCATCTGTGGATATCAAGGCTTTTCAGTCAAAGGAACATCGAGGAGATCTGAATAAATGAAAAGAGGGGGCAAGCTGCCAAATGTCTGGAATGCTGGATTACATAACCCTCCGTTTCTGATATTATTGCTTAGACACTGTTAAATGCAGAATCTTTCATTTTTTTTGTATTTTTCCTTGACATTTTAACTCTTTGATGCTGTCGTCCACCACAGGAGCAAATGTTTTCATACCATGTTTTTTAACCATTTAGGGTGAAACATTACATCCAAACCACCATAGGTGTTTCTTAACCATAATTCCATTTTACTGACCACTTCATATATATATTTCTTTCCAACATGAAAGTTCCAGCTTCTAGAATATCTATCCTTCTTATATTCAAGGAATGGTTAAGAGCCGTCAGTCACTTAAAAGTCTTTTTTATAACCAGCCTATAACAAATCAACAGTAGTTTATAGGAAAGCCCAATAAAAAGCCGTCTTATTCATACAGTTTTCATTTCAGGAACTCTAGCAACATCCTCAGTTTGTTGGCTTGTTCTAGCAGCTGTGAAGCCCCTCAAGGGCTCTCCTGTTTTCCTGGTGTTTCCTCGAATACATGTGCTCTCAATTAGAGCTGATTGTTTTATGTGGGCTGTTTTCCTCCATCTTAAACCTAAACTGGAAAAAAAAAAAAAAAAAAAATCCTTTAAAAGCATTTGCCACAAATGGTCTGTACCTCTGTGCACTTCCTCATCTCTTTCATCTGTTTCAAAGGAAAGCGGTTAACTTTGATCGTTTCACCTACTGCTTTTTTTCATTCTGTCTAACTCATAAAATAAAAGCAGGGTACATTGCGTAATTATACTTTTAAAACCCAGATAGGAAATGTTTAGTCATTCAGGAGATTATGTCATAGAAGATGATTATCAAATCAGTTTTTCAATTACTGCAGCACGGTTTATGCATCCACACTATAGTACTACACATCCTATAATTGTGTGTTTAAGTTGCAGGATAATTGCAGGGTTGTGTGTTCAAATGCAGAACAACATGTGTAACACGTCTCTAGGCTAAATATATAGTTCAGTTGTGAAACTCTAGTCCTGTACATGCAATCTGCAAACAATCACATCATTTACTAAATGGCACAAGCTGGTTAACCTCTGCTGATTCTGCAGCCAATGAAAATCGATGGTTTTCCTCTGAAACCCTCCACCTCCCCCAGCACCACCTGTTTCTTGCAGCTGCAGCATGTGAAGAAGATCTAGTCCACCGAATGAAATGATGGCTCAGATGGAGAACAGCTTGGCGAAACATTTACTATAACACAGTAAAATCACATCAATAAATACATACATATATCAATCAATCAAACAATCAGTAACATACTGCAGAACACGGATACTTTTGAACGTCCACTTAATACAGTACATTTTGAAAATCTGCAGATTTATATAGCTAATCAGAATCTGTGAAATTGTTAAATTATTTAATTATTATGGTAACACTTTCTATGAAGCCCATATTTATAAAAAAAATTATAAGGGTATTCTTACGGCATTGCATAATGCATAATATGTTATATCATCTTATGAATATTCATAAGAACAGTTTTAATGTATTATAATATTTATTTATTTGTGGTTAAAGCTTTTAAGAGTTTGATGATTTAGTGCATCCACTTAAGTCACAATGGAATATATTTCTCATTGTTATAATGTATTATAAGTCTCATATCTTGCGATCTTTCTTATGCTACTTTACTTAATCAAAGACCACTTATAAGTATAATAATAACAATAATAATATTTTCTCAAACAGCAATATCAGATCAGATGAATGTGTAATATGACACATTTGCTTTTTCATAATACATTATGCATTCATTATAATGCCTTAAGGATACCCTTATAATGTATTATAAATATGGGCTTCATAGACAGTGTTACCATTGTTAGTTTTGCTGTACTAACATTGCATTTCTAAGATGTACACTGAATAATAAGGAAGTTCTATTAAAATGCATAGTTAAAGCTAAAAAAGATTAAATAAACTAAACAGATGGTTCACTATTTTGTCTTATCACTATCATTATTGTCCACTATCATCACACAAGATAAAGGGCCCTTCCTTCTCCCTGAAAAGAAAAACAAATGTGTAGGATTTACTTTGAAACCATTTTTATTCAGAAATCCAAATATAGAAATATTTATGAATAATTACAAAGAAATAGCAAATAAGAAATGCTATTTTCTTGCAAAACTGTTTTGTTTATGAAAGGGTTTACAGTGTGTAGCTTGAATTAATATTTAGGAGATTTGTGATCAAAATAAACTGACTATTTTACAGTTTCTTTTTCCGTCTCTTTCTGTTTCAATAAAATACAATCAAAACATGTTGTGACAGCAATAATGTTTTTATACTGTACAAATATGCATATAGCATTTCATTTGTATTGTGTGGTTTGAATAGAATAGAATACTACAAACCTCAGCTGCTTGAACAAATAGCGATGCACTGTGAATGACATGGCACAGATAATTCATTCACAGTCTAACACGTCTGCTGATGTTCTCCCAAAAAAATGATACTTTTTCTAGGTGGGAGTTCAGTCAGTTTACAAATTCCTTTCACAAAAGGATATATAATATTCCTAGTGTGTGTTTGAAATATAAAGTTGATCTCTCAGCCAAGATTTCGAAAGAAAATGTTCTCATCTATAACTACAAACCAACATTTGGTGCCAAACTACCAAACCCTTTTGCGTCACAGTTTATTTTAAGACAATCCTACAGTACAACCCTGTTTCTTGCAACGACAGTAACTTTACAATGGGACTGTGTGCTAATCACATTCTTTCACTGAACATTTGTTTCAAAAAAGAAACATGCCAATAAATAAAGGAAAAGTGCCAATCAGCGAATACACTCCTACACTGTAAAAAGTTTTCACCCATTTCAACTTAAAAACAACTTTTGTGGCTGCCTTAAAATTTTAAGTTATATCAACTTAAAAGCACAAGTCATGTCAACTCATGATTTTAAATCTTGCCTAGTGCTGAGTTGCTTTATTTAAGTTCATTTGACTTTACAATATTTGCTGTTTCAAATTATTAAATTAAGTTTAAAAAGTTTTAACATTAATTTTTAAAGTTATGATAATGGAAACTTTATTTTAAACACAGATAAAAAACAAAATACTAAATTTGTTTGAAACAACATTTTTTTTTCTTGCAGTATTTACAAACAGGTTTTTAATATTAAAACAGTACACAACCTGCCTGTGCATGCTAATGTGTGAATGCCAGTATATGTATACAACAAGGGCACAAAAGTATCAAAAAACTGCCAAGAAACTGTCAAAAAAAGTTGAAAATATACTCATACCTAATTGGAAACAAACATTGAGACAAGCTTGGAAAAAAAACATGTCCATTACAGTCCTTTTTAAAATCATTTAAAAGGAGAAAGGTGCAAAAAATGCTGGGTTAAAAAGGGACAAACCTAGCGGTTGGGTTATTTTGACCCAGCGGTTGGCAGAGGTGTAAAGTCCAGGGGTCAGAAAGTAAAAGTCCTGACATATGTTTATTCCAACTCAGCAGCTGATTTCACCAGAGGAGGAACCAAGTCATTCCTTTCAAGTCACAAGCAAGTCTCAAGTCAAATCCCAAGTCCTCAAAGAGTTAAAGTTAATGAGATAATTAAGTGTCTAATTAAATGATGATTGTGCATTAGTGATGAACACCTGCTGTTATTGAGAATTACAGAGGATCAGATGTTGATGTTTTATTGGTTAAAATGATGCCACCATCATGGAGATCAGTGTTTGCTTTAGTTGGGCTCTTGACCCTTCTGCTAATTCAAAGCTATTTGTTTCTAAGCAATTGTAATATTGCTTTACAGCAAACATTTGCGTGTTTGGGCATTGCTGAACCAGAAGCTGGAAATAGCAGGTTAACTTACATCTTATTTTTCAGCTTATAACTCATTTGAATAAGCACCATGAAGGTGTCTCTCTTTGGTGTATTGACTGACAGTCAGCTATTACAGAACCGTGAAAAAAAATCATCTGAAACAAATGCCACTGTAATGCTTAAATATTGAAAGAAAAAAAAAACTGTATTAATGTTGGGCTTTTAGACATGAACACTTATCATACGATCCTCAACAGTGGTGACAATAATTATTCATGCTGCAGTGCATGATGGGAGTTTTTACTATGGTGTTACCCAGCATGCATTGCAGCATGAAACATTTTGTTGACTGTCACCATTGTTGAGATTCATATGCTGGTTCTTGATGTCTGTGTGTGTCTAAATAAGACTGGCGCTCAAATTTTTATATACATTACACACAGTAGCTTTAGAATTAACACTTTCTTTGCCTGCTGTAGTTTCACAGGGTTGATTGTTCAAAATCTAAACATATAAATGAAAAAAATATATATATACATATATATATATATTATTTTGGATGTAATCAGGCCAGCTCATGATGATTATATAGTCATATAAAATCAGCTAACAGCTGCTCACTGTACAGCACGGACCTCTCTGTTTTACAACACCACATGTATTGCTACAGAGACAGATCTAACACAGAAGTCAAGGGTCAAGAGCCCAACTAAAGCAAAAAAAAAAATGTTGTTTCAAACAAATTTAGTATTTTGTTTTTTATCTGTTTAAAATAAAGTTTCCATTATCATAACTTTAAAAATTAATGTTAAAACTTTTTAAACTTAATTTAATAATTTGAAACAGCAAATATTGTAAAGTCAAATGAACTTAAAGCAACTCAGCACTAGGCAAGATTTAAAATCATGAGTTGATATGACTTGTGCTTTTAAGTTGATATAACTTAAAATTTTAAGGCAGCCACAAAACTTAAGTTTTTAAGTTGAAATGGGTGAAAACTTTTTACAGTGTGCTTAAATTATTTTTATGAGTTAAAGTAACTTTAAAACATAAGTTGTCATGACTTTTTCATCATATCATTTTTTACAATGTAGATCTTATGAGTGATTTTATTTCTCTGGAGATCTCATTCACAAATACACAGGTACTGCATGTAGCATCAGTGCATTTGCCAGAAGTTTAGCATCTTTCTCAGGGTTCCATATGAACATCTTATATCAGATCACATCAAGCCGTGTCTCATCACTGCGTGAGAAGCCAGAGAAAGGAATGACAAGCCTGTAGTCACTGTTTGCTGTGGCTAGACGCTGCTTTTCTGAGTCATTAATGTAAACCAAAAGATTTTGAGACATGATGTTTAGCTGAGAACCCAGTCATTATCAGAACATGCCTTCACAACCCATTTCAGAGGAAAAATAATGACTATTGCTGATCAAGCATCATTATTGCTCATACTGTGCTATAGACCTGTTGAGACGAATGTATTATTGCTTTTCTTGTAATAGGTCAGATTTCATTTGGCAGATAATAAAGTGAGTAAAAATATCACAAACATTTATAATGACCAAATAGGGATATTATAAGCAACCAACACCCTAGATGCTGCATAGCAGCACACCAAAAACCTCAACACAGGCAAACACTGCTCACTTACATTCTTCAGAAAATATACAAAAGTAGTTGTATTACAATGATCTGTTAATACTCAGCAGACATGAGAGATGCTTTCCAGTTCACGTCACATTTCACGCAGCTTGCCGTTGTGGAGTTTTTCAGCTATAGGGATAAAATAGAAACTGTGTGGTCATGCCATGGCCAGTTTGACCCAGCTGGCAGTCTGTGGAAAATTCCTTTGACTTTAATCATGGCATCGTGGGTGAATCATGGAAAAGCATGAGAGCACCATAATATCCAACTATCTCTGGGAATCTAAACAGCATTGATATATTTAGTTTTGACAACGATATAAATCGCTTCTGCCTGATTAGAAGAATGTACAGTGCTGGGAAGTAACTTTGTGGATTACACAATCAGACTTGAAAAATTATTGGATTATATTATGTTTTAAAATGCTCATAATCAGATTACAGTTACATCTACATTTAGTGATTTAGCAGATGCTTTTATCCAAAGCGACTTACAAATGAGGACAATAGAAGCAATCAAAATCAACAAAAGAGCAATAATATTTAAGTGCCGTAACAAGTCTCAGTTAGCCTAACGCAGTACACGTAACAATGTAGTAGTTTTTTTTTATAATAAATAAAAATAAAACAAGTAGATAGAATAGAAAAAGACTAGAGAACGCTAGTGTTAGAGGGTCAAATAAAAAAAAAAAATAGATAAATAAAATGAAAGTTGAAAAAACAGTAAAAGAATAGTGCACACTGGTGTTAGAGGGTCATTTTTTATAATAAATAAAAAGTAAACAAGTATATAGAATAGAAAAAGAATAGAGAACACTAGTTTTAGAGGGTCAATTTTTTTTTAAATAAATAAAAAGAAAAGTAGATACGAAGAGAAATAGAATTGAATAGAGAACGCTTGTTAGAGGGTCCTTTTTAAATAATAAGAAAACAATTAGTTAGAATAGAAATAGAATAGAGTACAAAGTGTTTTTAAATAATAAGGGTCAAGTTTTTTTTTTTTTTTTAATAAATAAATAAAAAGAAAACAAGCAGATAAAATAGAATAGAGAGGGTCAAGTGTAGATGGAAGAGATGTGTTACATTTGCTTTTTCTTTTTAAACGTAAAATTCTTTAGATTCAGACCAGGGCTGCATTTCCCAAAAGCATCATAGGGCTATAAGTTGATCAACTTAGGCTTACAATGCTTTTGAGAAACGCAGCTCTGATCATTTTGGAATAATGAACTGCCTGTACATGATTTTTTTTTGTGTTACACTGTAAGAAAAAACCTGTACGCACTGGTAATTTTCAGCCAGGACATTATCCATTAAATTTACAGACATTTCCTTGAACCCTAAAACTCAACACAGTGCAATGCATAATTTAAAATATGGGTAACCAGTAAAAAATACAAAATAACACCAGTGAAAATTCGATTTGGAAAATTTCTTCATATTTCCACAGCAGACGTTTCTTATCTGATCCAAGTCATTAAATTCAACCTCATGGTCTCACATGTAATTCTAAACCCCCTCCACTCACTGTATAATCGATATTGCTGTTCATATTGAGAAAGCTGTTTTTCAAGTAAATCTGCATGCATTCTTCTAACGGTTGGATATCACCCTTATAAGGCAAGAAAGATTCAGAGCTATTAAGTAGCAGACCTCTTCTTTGTTTGGTTTAGACATTATATGCCTTTTGGGAGGCCTGCAAAATTTATGCGAGAAACTTGTAGCTCATTGGTCGACTGCAAACATGGAAAATGTACTTCACTCCATTTGTTTTTTTTTCTTTTGTGGTGAGATTTTTTTTTCTTCCCATGAAAGATGTCACGCTGTGTTAGTAGCTAATATTGTTGTCGAACACATTGTTCAATAATGTTAAAAATTTAAATCCCAGACATTTTCCCATGTGCCATAAATGTGGTAATTAGGACTTTAATTGGTCTGTCTCTACAAGATCCACTGTCTAATTTTACAAGACCACTGCCATCATGGTTATAGTCTTCTCTATTTGTATAGTTTTAAAAGGCTTTTTTAGGGGTCCAGTGAAGATTCTCCACATTCCAACAAATAATGGATGGATCACTAACAAATATAGCCCTCAGCTATTTTACTCTTTCCAAAATTTGCACATTTTTACAATTACTTTTAATTTGGTGTTAATGTAATTGAACTATAATCTATTGTATTTTCTAACAAGTCAAAATGCACTCCAAGTTAGAAATAACTTTTATTCAAAAGCCAGAAGTAAAATCTATTGCAGTTTAAAAAGTAATTGGCCAAAACTATCATCATTTGTTATTCTGAGAGACGTCTTATCAGTCTCCACAATGCAGTTTCTGATTTTATGTGTTATTAAATCAAGCACGTAAATGTGCTTTAAGTGTCCAAACACATTTTGGGGCAGCTGTATATCACTTCTTGTCCTTATATTTCTCCGATTGGTAATTAAAAATGATACACTTAAGTTTATCCCTGGTGCTCATATGTTATCTAGTAGGCTATGATATCCTATTTGTGCACTGATAAGTCTGCATCATAACAACATTACCCATAACAGCTTCCCTCATCATGGTGCCAAATGGAAAATGTTACAGTGTGGTTCTGCTAAATGAATCTGGTGTGTGCTGGTCATTTTGTGGCTGTCGCCCTGTTGGTCGGGCTTTGAACGCTGATGGAGCTGTGAGATAATTGAGGGAGTAATGAGAAGTCAATAACTAGGCCATGGCAAACAGTCAAACAACTCTCAAGAAGGGCTTTTCTTTTTCTCCCCTTTCTTGTTGCGTTTTTCAGTTTCACATCCAGAATCTGAACCATGCTGCTTGACGTTAGGAGGTCAGCGCAGATTTTTCCCTTGACAGTTTTTGGCCTTCTGTAACTTGCGTACTGCATGAGCTCAGTTTTTGGAGCGCTCTCATATAGCTGCTCCCAAGAAGTAGAATTTACTGAATGACAGTCTCAGAGGAAATGTGTTTTTATTCCCTTGGCATAATCCAAAGAAGGGCATTTATTTCATTTTAACAATATATAATGAGTATATTGGTTTGGTTTATGGAATTGCTTATATTGCATGGCAGCGGCTTCATTTGCACATTGTTCTCCAAAAGCGATGATGGATCTGTTGATGGGCCGTAGTTGGAACTTCAGCATAATAAAGGCATTGAAAATAGACTTCCTATAAAAGTGTGCCCAAAGTAGTGCTGATTTTTGATTGTATCCTTATGAATTATGTGAGCATAGACATATAATCTACATTATGTCGTGTAGCAGATGACACAAATGGATTTGCCTGCCTTTTACATGGAGCCATCAGCCAATCAGCGCTATCAGCAGCCAAGGAAACATTCTGTCACATGGCATTTTTGGCTTATTTGATTGGTTCAAAACAACCTGGCTGCACAACTGAGCACTAATAAGCTGCAATTTTCAGTAAATAACAACACATGGCCGAGTCTTTGAGTCATTGGACTACTTTAATGACACATTTAAACTTTTGGAGGCATGGGCTCTATTAACTGTTTAAATAAGACTTTAATAAGTCAGGTTTAATAGAGATGTCATGAGGTTTCATTCACACATTTGAATTAGAAAGTTGCAAGTGTGCAGAAATGGCTTGTAGCGTACAGTAAGCCAAGAGGTCGTGACCCCAAACACAAATGCTTTCATTGTTTCACGCAGTATAATCGAATCAGCTGGGATTCCTCCATCTGAACATAAGCCATCTTGGCCCCCGATCATGTTGTTTGGTCCACTAGGCCAAGTTTACAACTCAACCAATTTAGTGCTGCACCCTGAGAGCTGTATTACCCTCCCTGTGTTGGCTGCAATACTCAACTGAGTGTTGACCGATTTCAAGGGTCTTTGAACAGTGACAACCTTTCTGAAGCCTTTTCCAAACCCACTCCAAAGGAATAGAAACTAGCCTATTAGTTTTCAGTGTCCAATCACAGTTTTACAGCAGCAAGATTCCCAAAAGAAGGCCTTAAAATAAATGTTTAGTATTGATTTGATTTTTTTCTATTATTCATTGCTTTATGTTTTTTTAGTTAGCTTCTTGTTCACAGTTACAGCAGTACTGTATAAATACATTTATCAGTTCAGTACATTTATCAAATGTGTTACAGGTAAACTGAAAACTATAGTGGCCCAGTAGTGCACAACACAATGAAATTGCCACAACATAACGCATTGGACTAATTTCATTGTTTTATGCTAATTCCGCTAATTTCATTGTGTTGCGGCTTGTTTCCATTGTGCTAATTTCATTGCGTTGTGGCTTGTTTCTATAGACCGTTTCAACGGCAACAACATAAACAAACGTTACTGCGCATGCACGCTTTTGTGGCCCTAACTTAACTTCCGGTAGACATCCAAATAGAATCAAAAACAACAGCTGAGTCCCTCTAGAGATTATTTTTTGATAACAAGCAAAATATGTTTGCTGCGTAAATCAGACGGACTTATTAAAATTGCAAATTCATTCTCTGCCAGCAGGAGGCACTTTAAAGCGGGAGAACTAGAGGTTTCCCCGGTAACGGCTGTAGACAAAGCAGTGAAAGTCCCGGGTCGCCACAAATGAATAAATGTATGGGAAACACATCCCACAGCACAACAACCTGAGCCCAACTTCATTACTCATCACTTTAACTTTAACTGTGTTTGTAGCCGGCGCCACGAACCAGACCGATAAACAAACACAGACCAGAAGTTAACTTCAGGCCAGCGCGTGCGCCCGATGAAACCGTATATTGTTTTGTGGAGATTTCATTGTGTTGTGCACTACTGGGCCACTGTAGAAAACTCACAGTTGCTGTGAAAGAGAAAATATGTAAGAATGTGTGGTGGTGTTAGAGGAAGACAACAGAATGTGTAAAAATCAATAAGCAATGGTGAATTTTCAGTTTACATGAAACACATTACTACAAAAACAAATGTACTGTATAAATAAAATGGTCACACTTTATATTAGGTGGACTTAATATGTACTTACATCAAAAAAATAAGTACAATGTACTTATATTGCAAAACATTTTGCTGCTATTGAGGTGGGATACAGGTAAGGTTAGGGACAGGTTTGGTGGTCTGGGTAGGTTTATGGGTGGGTTAAGGTGTAAAGGATGAGTCAACAGAGTAATTATAAATGTAATTACAGAAATTAATCACAGATGTAATTACATATAGGTATTTTAAAAAATATAAGTACAATGTAAAAACCTGTATGTACACAATAAGTGTATCAAATGATTAATTTAAATGTAAGTACATAGTAGTTAAAGCCACTTAATATAAAGTAGGAACAATAAAATTGCTAATTTTATTTTTGTGTACTGCAGTACTAACTTTTCCCAATACACTTTTGCCTACTGTTGAAATCTATAAGTAAAATGCTCAGTGTGATACACAAACAAAACTGACATTCTTGTATAATATATAAAAAGCAGTCTGTCAACATCAATAAAAATTGTATATAACAAATATTAAATGAAATAGCATATAGCAAAATAAAATTTGCATAAACATGAAATGAAATGAAATTTTCATATAACAAATATTTCCATGCCGAAAAAAACAAACAAACAAAAAAACACATCAAAACTTTTTGACGTGTGCCAGACACGATGAGAAAAACACTTTTTATTTTGGTGGCATTGGCAGTGTAATAACTGATACAATTGCACTTACAGTTTAGAGAATGTGCCAAAGCGATTGAGAAAAACTGTACTATTCCAATAAGGATAGATAGATAGATAGATAGATAGATAGATAGATAGATAGATAGATAGATAGTTAATGGACTTTATGTCAATTATGTAAGATAGGTAATGTACAATAAGTTTAATAAATTAATAAATAAACTACCAAATAAATAAAAACCATTTAAAATGATGTTATATTAACTGACACCTGTCTCTCCTTGACTTGCTTTTTCAGCAAGATGGTAGGTATTCATTTCCAAGATCAGTTTTCATTTTTATTCATTTTTCATTTTTCTAAACCATGTGACATTCTGATGATAGAGTGAAAGTCATCATAGTAATTTTTTAATCATTAAACCTTGAATCATTCACAACATGACATTCTCATGTTTACAGCTCCTGTGTAATGGAAAACCATTTAGAAAAAAGATAAAATTGCCAAGAAGTGACAACATTTTTAATGATTATCTTCGGTGGTGCAGACACACAGCTGCTTTCATCATCATGAGTATGAGATAATGTCACGTGGATGGCATAGGATTTCCTAAGACCCGGTGCCTGCTGTCAGTTCCCAGTAGAGAATATCTCCTCGCTTTCTCATGGAAAGAATGACCATATATGAGTCTGCTTTATCAGGAAGACTGATTCATCCGATAGCAATGACAAATCAAACTTTCCTGCCAAAAATAGATGTTTTATTATAAATCTTTTTTTTTTTTTTTTAAAAAGAAAGCTCAACACAAACTTTGATGTTGGCTTGATAAATCCTTAAAAAGCCATTTAAGAGACAGACAGACAGACAGACAGGTCGCTGTACACCAACCCTACACCTAAACCTACCCCTCACAAGAAACTTTCTGCATTTTTAAATTGTCAAACAAACAAATAAACAAATCAGTATTTAGCATGTTTTTTAAGCCTTTTGATTTACAGGGACACCTTATAAAGTGGCCTTATGAATCAACTTCACATTGTAATACCCATGTCATTATACAAATTTGTGTTCTCATAAACCATATACAGGTGCATCTCAATAAATTAGAATGTCGTGGAGAAGTTCATTTATTTCAGTAATTCAACTCAAATTGTGAAACTCGTGTATTAAATAAATTCAATGCACACAGACTGAAGTAGTTTAAGTCTTTGGTTCTTTTAATTGTGATGATTTAGGCTCACATTTAACAAAAACCCACCAATTCACTATCTCAACAAATTAGAATACTTCATAAGACCAATAAAAAAAAAAACATTTTTAGTGAATTGTTGGCCTTCTGGAAAGTATGTTCATTTACTGTATATGTACTCAATACTTGGTAGGGGCTCCTTTTGCTTTAATTACTGCCTCAATTGGGCGTGGCATGGAGGTGATCAGTTTGTGGCACTGCTGAGGTGGTATAGAAGCCCAGGTTGCTTTGATAGCAGGCTTCAGGTCATCTGCATTGTTGGGTCTGGTGTCTCTCATCTTCCTCTTGACATACCCCATAGATTCTCTATGGGGTTCATAGGTCAGTGGCGAGTTTGATGGCCAATGAAGCACAGTAACACCATGGTCATTGAACCAGCTTTTTGGTACCTTTGGCAGTGTGGACAGGTGCCAAGTCCTGCTGGAAAATGAAATCAGCATCTCCATAAAGCTTGTCAGCAGAAGGAAGCATGAAGTGCTCTAAAATCTCCTGGTAGATGGCTGGGTTGACTGGACTTCAGAAAACACAGTGGGCCAACACCAGCAGATGACATGGCAGCCCAAATCATCACTGACTGTGGAAACTTCACACTAGACTTCAAGCAGCTTGGATTCTGTGCCTCTCCACTCTTCCTCCAGACTCTGGGACTTTGATTTCCAAATGAAATGCAAAATTTACTTTCATCTGAAAAGAGGACTTTAGACCACTGACAAACAGTCCAGTTCTTTTTCTCCACAGTCCACGTAAGACGCTTCTGACGTTGTCTCCGGTTCAGAAATGGCTTGGTAGCGAGCGTGGTGACTCTTCATGCACTGACTCCAGCTTCAGTCCACTCCTTGTGAAGCTCACAAGTCTTTGAATCAGCTTTGCTTGACAGTATTCTCAAGCTTGCAGTCATCCCTGTTGCTTGTGCACCTTTTCCTACCCAAATTCTTCCTTCCAGTCAACTTTGCATTTAATATGCTTTGATACAGCACTCTGTAAACAGCCACACCTTTCAGTAATGACCCTCTGTGACTTACCCTCTTTGTGGAGGGCGTCAATGATCGTCTTCTGGACCATTGCCAAGTCAGCAGTCTTCTCCATTATTGTGGTTTCAAAGAACAAGAGATACCCGGAATTTATACTGTAGGAATAGTCATTAATTGAAACTCAAATGTAAATATTCTAATATTTTGAGATACTGATTTTTGACTTTCATGAGCTGTAAGCTCTAATCATCAAAATTAAAACAAAAAAAACTTTTGAAATGTTTTACTTTACATGCAATGAGTCTAAAATATAAGAAAATTTCACTTTTTGAAATAACTTACTAGAAAAAATTAACTTTTTCACAACATTCTAATTTATTGAGATGCACCTGTAAACAAGCACACACACAACAGCTAGAGGTCTGTGCCAGTATTTGTGACTTTAGCTTGAAAACTGTAGGAGGAGGTTTTCACTGTCGTGGTCATCGGCTGCCTCCTACGGGCACATACCATAATCAACTGGACATTTTCTTCTGTTTCTTCTCAAAAGACAGCGACTCACTCTTCCTTGGAAAATTCAGCATGCAGACCTGAGACTTCAACATGTTTAGGCTACTTCAGCATCTCCTGTCTCACGATCCCCAGTTACTCACTGGTGTGAAATGAACTCAGCTTCATGTTTACAGGAAACTGCCTCCGACCCCCTTCCATAACAATCTCTGGTAAACCTCTCCACATTTCCATTCACTTTTTTTTCCCCGTTCCTCCCACTCATCCACAGTTACAGTCAGAAGAGAGATTTCCATCTCTTCTCACATTCTCCTTTCACCCCTCACTTCTTACCTCACTTCTCAGGCTTTTTCCTATATAATATACCAGCTGACCTAAGTGATTCGCAATAACACTCGCATGCTCCTCCTTATAGTCTAAAGGCCAATCTGCAAATGAGAAATACACCTTTTTGCCACCTATTATGCAACAAGCTGCCTCTCAATATCTTTCTCATCTCCATCTCCGACCACTGTCAACAATATATCCAACAATGCCAACTGTAGCATTTTTGTTGGTCCTTGTTCCATGTTTTTAGTTTTAGTCCTGTCTGTCTCTTATTTTATAATTCTTTGCATGATTTTTTACTTTGAAGTTCTTGTTTCATGTTTCCTATTCCTGTCATTGGTTATTGTTTCCAAGTGTTTTTTTTAATCAGTCTTGTTTCCCTGTTTGTTCTTGTGTGTATTTGCTCTTTTGTTTACTTTAATCTTAGTCAGGTCTTGTGTTTTTTTTTTAAAGCTGTAATTGCAGTTAGTCATAGTTCTTGGTTTAATTTTAGTTCATGGTCTTTTTTGTCTTGGATTCTTGGTTTTTGTTTGGTTAAATGAAAAGCTTCACTTAGATCCTAAACTTTGTTTCCTGAGACTCACAGCACCACCAGTGCCTCAGTGATGTAAGGAAAGATAAGAGAATACACCGGTATCTGTTTTTACAATCTATAGAATTTATATGAAATGTATGAGATATGATGCACACACACTACCAGTCGAAAGTCGTTTGGTGTCTGTAAATTTTTTAAATGTTTTTCACTCACCATGGCTGTGTTCGTTCAAAATACTGTGAAAACTGTATTTAAAAAAAAAAAAAAAATTGTGAAATATTACAATTTATAAGTATTTAAAATAATTTAAAAATTAATTTTTTTTTCTATTTTAATATATTTTAAAATGTCATTTATTGCTGTGATGCGCAGCTGTATTTTCAGCATCATTACTCCAGTCTTCAGTGTCACATGATCCTTCAGAAATCATTCTGATTTGCTGATTTGCTGCTCAAGAAACATTTCTGATTATTATCAATGTTGAAAACAGTCATGCTGCATCATATTATTATTTTTATTTTATTTTTTTGTGGAAACCTAATCCATTTTTTGATGAACAGACAGTTCAAAAGGACAGAATTTAGATAAATAGATAGATTGAGCGACTACAAGGAATGTTTGTGTTTGGAAAAAAAAGAATATCTGAAATGTATTCCTCAACACCAATGCAGACAAACTTTAAATCATGCGTATTACTCTTTGGAAAAAGAGAAACATTCATGATTAGTATGAAAAGCTGTTACGTGATGCTTGTTTAGAATTTTACCGCACATTCTTAGACTTTCTACTGAGTCATTTTTGCTCAATGCAGTAAACAGTCTGGTTTATGTCTTGGTGAGTTGATTTGGAACTCAGTGATCAAATGAAACTACAAATGAAACCAAAAATGTCAAAGAACACTAGCTCACTATAAAATGAATGTGTGGTGTTTCCTCATTAACTCAACTAACTGAACTTTCTAACATAAAATAACTGTATACTTACATCAAAAATGTATGAAAATCTTTATGACAGCATAGATATTTTCTCCTTGAGAACAACTTTGAAGAAGATTAACTTTAGCAAGAGTGAGAAACTCTATGACAGATGAGACGTGAATTCAATAAACATACAGTTATAGCAATATACAGGTGCATCTCAATAAATTAGAATGTCTTGGAAAAGTTCATTTATTTCAGTAATTCAACTCAAATTGTGAAACTCGTGTATTAAATAAATTCAGTGCACACAGACTGAAGTAGTTTAAGTCTTTGGTTCTTTTAATTGTGATGATTTAGGCTCACATTTAACAAAAACCCACCAATTCACAACAAATTAGAATACTTCATAAGACCAATAAAAAAAAAACATTTTTAGTGGATTGTTGGCCTTCTGGAAAGTATGTTCATTTACTGTATAAGTAATACTTGGTAGGGGCTCCTTTTGCTTTAATTACTGCCTCAATTCGGCATGATCAGTTTGTGGCACTGCTAAGGTGGTATGGAAGCCCAGGTTGCTTTGATAACGGCCTTCAGCACATCTGCATTTTTTGGTCTCTTGTTTCTCATTTTCCTCTTGACAATACCCCATAGATTCTCTTTGGGGTTCAGGTCTGGTGAGTTTGCTGGCCAGTCAAGCACACCAACACCATCATTTTACCAACTTTTGGTGCTTTTGGCAGTGTCCTGCTGGAAAATGAAATCAGCATCTTTAAAAAGCTGGTCAGCAGAAGGAAGCATGAAGTGCTCTAAAATTTCCTGGTAGATGGCTGCGTTGACTGGACTTCAGAAAACACAGTGGGCCAACACCAGCAGATGACATGGCAGCCCAAATCATCACTGACTGTGGAAACTTCACACTAGACTTCAAGCAGCTTGGATTCTGTGCCTCTCCACTCTTCCTCCAGACTCTGGGACTTTGATTTCCAAATGAAATGCAAAATTTACTTTCATCTGAAAAGAGGACTTTAGACCACTGACAAACAGTCCAGTTCTTTTTCTCCACAGTCCACGTAAGACGCTTCTGACGTTGTCTCCGGTTCAGAAATGGCTTGGTAGCGAGCGTGGTGACTCTTCATGCACTGACTCCAGCTTCAGTCCACTCCTTGTGAAGCTCACAAGTCTTTGAATCAGCTTTGCTTGACAGTATTCTCAAGCTTGCAGTCATCCCTGTTGCTTGTGCACCTTTTCCTACCCAAATTCGTCAACTTTGCATTTAATATGCTTTGATACAGCACTCTGTAAACAGCCACACCTTTCAGTAATGACCTTCTGTGACTTACCCTCTTTGTGGAGGGCGTCAGTGATCGTCTTCTGGATCATTGCCAAGTCAGCAGTCTTCTCCATTATTGTGGTTTCAAAGAACAAGAGATACCCGGAATTTATACTGTAGGGATAGTCATTAACTGAAACTCAAATGTAAATATTCTAATATTTTGAGATACTGATTTGTGACTTTCATGAGCTGTAAGCTCTAATCATCAAAATTAAAACAAAAAAACTTTTGAAATGTTTTACTTTACATGCAATGAATCTAAAATATATGAAAGTTTCACTTTTTGAAATAACTTACAAGAAAAAATGAACTTTTTCACGACATTCTAATTTATTGAGATGCACTTGTATAAGTTGACTGTGTTCTTAAGTGGCCTTGAGTATTTTTACAATAATAACGTATGTTTACATTGAAATATTGTTAAGGCTAGCCTATCTGGTCTGATCCGAAAAGCTACTGCAGGTCAAACTCATGAAAAACCTAATGCTGACCATGATAGAAAAGTGTCAGGACACATATAGTGCATCTTACTTTGTTTGGGGCTTCATAGCTGTAGACCTGTCAGTGTGCCCATGATGACCCCTGTCCACCACCAAAAGTGCCTACAATAGGCACACGAGCGTCAGACCTGGACCATGGAGCAATGGTTTGGTGAATCTTTTAGATGAAGTGATGGCCTGTATGTATGTTGTTTAGCTGGAGAAGAGATGGAAGCAGGATACACTATGGGAAGAAGGCAGGCCGGTGGAGGCAGTGTTATGATCTGGGCAACGTTCTGCCTGGAACACTTGGTTCCTGGCATTTATATGAATGTTACTTTGACATGTACCACCTACCTAAAGACTTCTGACTTTTGTGCATACTGCAAAAATTGTTCAGGAATGGATTGAGGAAAATGACAAAGAGTTCAAGGTGTTGCCTTGGCCTACAACTTCCCCAGATCTCAATCTGATTGAGCATATATGGGATGTGCTGGACCAACAAATCCTGTCCATGCAGGACTCACCTCACAACTTGAAGGACTTGAAGGATCTGCTGCTAATGTCTTGGTACCAGACACCAAAGGACATGTTCAGAAGTCTTGTGGAGTCCATGTCTCGACACATCAGAGCAGTTTTGGCAGCACCTACATGATATTAGGCAGGTGATTTTATTGATGTGGCTGATTATTTATTTATTTAAAAATGTTAAGGTTTTCAGTCAGCAGGATTAGTTTAACTTGTGCAAATTGTCAGGTAAATATATATTTTTGTGCTGAACTAAATATTCATTTCTTACCGTGAGAAATCTAACGGAAAACATTACAAATGACATACACTGCCAGTCAAAAGTTTTTGAACAGTAAGGTTTTTAATGTTTTTTAAAGAAGTCTCTTCTCTGGTTTCAGGTTTCTTTGATGAATTTAAAGTTCAGAAGAACAGCATTTATCTAGAAACAGCATTTATATAGAAGTCTTTTGTAACATTATAAATGTCTTTATCATCACTTTTGATCAATTTAAAGCATCCTTGCTAAATAAAAGTATTAATTTCTATAATTTCTTATTATCATATTTTTTTATTATTATTATTTCAGATAAATGCTGATTTTTGGATCATCAAAAAAAATCCTGAAAAAATGTACTCAACTGTTTTAAATATTATTAATAATAAAATTTTCTTGAACAGCAAATCAGCATATTAGAATGATTCTGAAGGATCATGTGACACTGAAGACTGGAGTAATGATGCAGAAAATTCAGCTTTGATCACAGGAATGAATTACATTTTAAAAATATATTAAAATAGAAAGCAGTTATTTTTAATAGCAAACATATTTCACAATATTACTGCTTTTGCTGTGTGTTGGATCAAATAAATGCAGGCTTGGTGAACAGAAGAGAATTCTTTAAAAAAAAACCCCAGCAAAACTCTGTACCTTGTTCTTACTGTTCAAGTATGACTTGATGACATCATGAATGTGATAATTAGCATATATAAAGTTGAATTGTTATATAGATTTATAAGCATGTTTATTAAAAGCAAGTTTTGTAATAACACGTAATTTGGACCTTTTGATGCTGATGAGAATTCAGATTTGGACCTTTGAGTGTAAACTTTGAGAACCCCTGGTATATAGTATGTATGCTGTAATCTGTAGAGGAAAACATTTCACACGGAACTCTCTCAACCCAATATGTTTGATACTATAGAGGCCCTGTCGAAGCAGTTGAAACACAAATGTGTAAAGCAACAAGAAATATTGTACACATCAGTACAGTGTTTCCCTCAGGGAGAAGTGTTTGCATGCCAAAGCAGCATCACTCAAACTTCTGATAGCACAGCTGAGTGAGCTACTGCAATGTGAGGAAAGACAAAGTTAAGAAACCACGTACTGTGGGATGTGAAATAACATGAAAAACCATGAACCAATACCAAAAACAGGACTTAACATGAATTGACATACTTGATATCACTATAAACTTGAACTTAAGCATGTGTATGCATAAATGCATACCTTAAATCTGAGCACAAACGTTTTCACAAACAAATCATGATTCACCAATAACTTTCATAAAAATTTTTTTGAAAAAATGTAGGAACAACTGAAACCACACATATGCAAAAATAACAAACCCAGGGTGGCCATATAATTGTGTTCAGACAATTTTTATACATAGATATTTAGGTAAAAAATAATTGACGACAGGCTATTTAATTATTGGAAAATAATGCAATATTTTGTGTGTGTTTGAGTGGGAGAGAGACCAGGAGAAAGAGAGCATGTGCTTTCCGTACATGATAAAACATAATTTTATGGTTAAAACATGGGGGTCAGTGTCATTGTGGGTTTCAGTTCTTTTGAAATAGCTGAAATCATTTGGTGAAGTGATATGGACATGTAATGAGGTCAATATCTGTTTGGAACTACTAAGCCATGCATTTCCCTGAAAATAATAGCACACTTTAGAATGTTCACCAACCAATCAAATTCAAGCATTCAACAGCCCCATAGTATAATGTTAAATATATTAAATCATATGAAGTGAAAGAGTAAGAAAAGCTATGTCATTGCTCAAGCTTTGCGGTTTCTTTGTATAACAATGCAGATATGCATATGTTACCCCAAATATCTAATTTAATTTGTTCACTTCAGTATATAAAAAAACCTACAATTTTTACTCCACAAATCTAAAAACCACAATACCTCATTAATTATTAGACACACACAAAATTATATTCAACATAATACAATGCCATAAGATCATAGATTTTGTCTTATATTTTCCAGAGACACAATATTAGATCAATTAACCTCAAAACTGACTAATGAAATGACAAAATGAAAAAATAGCATAGCCATTTATCAAAAGTTTTGAGATGAGATTTTCTGCTGTCTATGATCAGGAGAAATAAATAATCCTGACCTTTACTCTGATGTCCCTAAAGGAGTCTCTAATGGCTCGTTAAAATAACAGTATCCATAGTGTCCTACCATTGCCAAAAAATCTTCAGACACTGTCAGACAGTCAGACACACTGATGATTAATAATGCATTTAGAGGTTGTGGAACACAGATACGATAAGAACCCCATGAACTTCGAAACCAGTAATTATGTTGCAACTAGTTCCTGTTTCATGCATCAGGCTTGTGAGGGAGCTTTTCATTTTGTGGAAAAATAAAGTGCTCAATCTCAAAGGAGCAAAAGCTGTGGGGATGAGAGACTGACTGCGTGAGACATACGGGCTATTTGTTTACAAACCACAGGGCTCCACTCTTTTCCTCAGATCACGCTGTGTGACTCCAGACACTCTTGATATTCCCCCGCCAAACTCAAACTTCCACTCTTAGAAGCTCTCTCTTTGAACTTTTGAGTTAAAGGAGCTCCCTCTACATCTCTGACACTGCAATAATTCTCATGGAAGGAAGTGTGCAAGAGCATACAGCAGTGAGAGCATCTCATAGACTTCCATCTCATAGTTTTCACAGTGGCCATGCACACACTGCAGCTAAATTCGGTTGTCAATTCACCTTTTTTGCTTAATTCTGTTCTGTACACACACAGTTCAGTAGTTTACGGGAGTGACAACAGTATTCTACTCCCCAAAATATAGGTAGTGTGTACAGAAGTGAACTGAGCTGTTGATGCCATATTCAAATGTATCAGAGCTGTGGTGCAAGGAGGAAGGAGGTACGTCTTGACTCGGGGTTGCCAGATCCTGCTTTAAAAAAAGGCAAATGAGAACAAGCCAATAGACCTTATGTAGCCCCGCCTCTTTTCAGCGCTGCACTCATTGTCTTCTATCTTACACTTTGTATTGAAGGTAAAGTTGTAGGAATTTATGAATGGTCCACTCCTTTTAAAATATTTTCGGTCTACTGACATTTGTTAGGACATTCACTTCAAACATTATAACGCACATGATAACTTTACAATAAGTAAATCCGCTTCACCAGCTAATTGCTCTGATGCTTTAAATCTGATGCTTAAAAGCAGTGATGCTTTAGAGCTACTGAAACTGCACACTTGTTTCTCTGACACATGAGGTCTATAATAAACTTGAATCCAAATGTGTTATCTTTGAAATAAGCCACATACCAAAATACTGTGATCTGCCCTTTTCTACTTTATTATCTCCATGAAATGGATTGCTTCATAAGCCGAGTCCAAACAACGATCCCAAAGACGCTTAATAATCATTGCTCATAATAAGTAGACATGGCAAAATTTCAAGAATGTGCTCTGCAAAGCGGCACCTCAAAC
Organism: Tor tambroides; assembly: GCA_021397915.2. Classification (NCBI taxonomy): domain Eukaryota; kingdom Metazoa; phylum Chordata; class Actinopteri; order Cypriniformes; family Cyprinidae; genus Tor; species Tor tambroides. Next base: position 51,017 of record JAFVLL020018771.1, read on the forward strand.
ATAAACAAAACATGATGGCTCTGTTGTTGGTGGTTGAGTCTTTGGTCACTGTAATATTACTTCAAAAATAGGCCATACCAAAGATGTCAATAATTATTTAAAAACAAAAATTCTATTTTTGACTCCCTGGTGTGATGGGATACCATAACGTTTGAAGGAGGTGAGGCCACTTTTACTAAAATGGTTATAACTCTTAAAAGAAATTAGATATTTTCACCAAACTTGGTACATGTATGTATAAGCTCAATCTATTGTCACATAAAAAATACCACAGCAATTGGCCACTTGGTGGCAGTACAACAGGAAAAAAAATATTGCTATACTTACACAACATTAGTCTGGTTGTTTTGAAATTGGCATGTGTCTTTGTCCTACGTGCCATGATTGTAGTTTGCCTATCTTGAAAAACATGACGCCATCCTCAAATATCTCCTAACCCATACATTACCCCTCAACCAAACAATCACACAAACCATAACTAGATTTGGGGGGAAAAAACTTCATCTGACCCACTTATGAGCCCTTTTTACAAGTGTGGTCTGGCTCACAAATCTGTGCTTGACAGGTTTGACTATATTAGTGAGAACATTTTTGAAGAGTGAGAACATTTTGACCTTCACAAGAACAGACAAACCCACCCACACACACACACACAAACACACACACACATACACGTGCACACACACACACACACACACACACACACAGTTTTTGCTTCTTCTACGACCAAGTGGTTTGAGTCCTGTCACCAAATTTTTCACATTAGTAGAGGTCCTGGTTTTAATGAAGCAGTTTTGTGTCAATTGTACATAGTGTTATAAAACTTAAGAACCTTTGTTTTGTTGACTTTGCCAACTTTGCTGGGAACAATTCGATAATTATTGTAAAATTAAAAAATTCACTGATCCAACTTTGTGTGGGTTGCTCTAATTATTATCTTTGCCAAATTTAGTGAAAACTATTCACAATTTATTTTGATATCTTACAAGTGACTTATGTACAAGTGGTTCAATTAACTCAAGAAGAGAAAAGAAGAGAATTTTCCAACGTGTTCAAACACGATGCCCAATCTCAAACTTGAGCCATTAGTGGAGCCAGAAGCTGACATAGTAACACTGAAAGAACACACAAAAAAGCAATGTTTCTAAAAATGCCACAGAGCCACAGTTTACTTTTTTGGGAGTCTAAATACAATATGCTTTATATAAATGCTTTATAGTTGACTTAAATTGGAGAAAGTATTTTAAAATTGAAAAAATTACATACTATATTTTTAAATATCTTCAAATACATTCAGTCTATATGTTCTCTGTGGTCATTGTTTATAAATAGAACTCTAAATAAGGAAAATCTGCATGTGAGTACGCAATTATCACTCCCAAACTCCAAATGTTCCAACTTTAAACACCATTTTGAAGTGTGTGCTAGTCTTTTATCAACTACTGACAGTTTGGTTCTTGCAGCCAGCAGCCATTTTAGATGTGGTCTGCGACATGTGAGCTTGCAAAGATATAAAGCCTGAGCTGGAATAAGGAAAATGTTTGACAGAAGTGAATACAGATGGAAAAAGGGAGTTACAAAATCATGTAAGTGCTGCCATATGTTGTTGTAAAAGGGGTTTGGGTTACTCTATCAGATTGTCTGATCACAGTACCTTGTCTTGTATGTGATTGCATGAATATTTTAATATGGCCATGGGAAAACAGGCTGTATTGCATCCGTGGCTGTTTTGCAGTTTCATGTTAGCATTACCTTAAAGGTCATTTGCTAGCAGATAAATAGTTATTCTGGTCCCTGGAGTTTCTGCCATATGGAGATTGTTACTCCTAACTGAGATGATTCTGATTTGACTCTACACACATGGACAACATAACATCTACAGATACTTTTAAAAGAATAGATCTTCCAAAGATGATAATTCTATCATTTACTCAGCTTTACATCGTATTTTCTTTCCTCAAAAGGAGATACAATGAGAATTTTTGGTAACACTTTACTTAAAGCCTTATGTATAATGCATTATAAAGGGTTATTAAAGGCTATAATGCATTATACTTATTCATAATGTGCGTTGTAATACATTACATCGTGTCGTAAATAATTATAACTGAATTTAAAATGCATAGTGTAACAATGAATTGATAAGTGTTATATTGTATTAACTGTGGTTACAATTATTCATGAGATTATACAGTGCATTATAAGGTGCATTACAAGGCATAATTAATGCATTAAAACTACTTTTATAATGCATTATACATAAAGGCTTTAAAGTCTTAGCAAATTTTCTCATTGTATACCATACAACTATTATTGACTACTATTATGATGCATTTTGTCATTTTTGGAGCTTGACAGTTTCTGACCTGTTTTACTCGCACTGTGTGAATCTCCTTTTGCGGCCCATGGAAGAAAGAAAGTCATAGGAGAAAAAATGATGACAGGATTCAATTTTCCTGAACTATTCATTTAAGAAGAAAGGTTCTGTGTTCTGTAACTTCTACACAGATTACAAGGCTGAGCCTGTCAGCTGGGTGTCTTGAATCACTGAATGCATTCTGTTCACCAACCACATTTGGTTTCTCCACACAAGTACTCTATAAGCTACAGCCATTCATATGCTGGAATGAAAAATGGAAGCGTCTGCATGCCATGTAGCTTTGTTTAAAAAAACACTCTCAGGGTTCTTTGCCTCTATTTCTTAAGCATTTCTTAGTGGATTTTATAGTATAGATTACTTTCGTTACAATAGATTTTCAGGCTATATGGAACCATTTTTGGTTCTCCAAAGAAACTTCCAGTGAACAGTTCTCTAAAGAACCAATGTCTTAGAACCTTTTTCCACTATAAAGAACTTGTTGTGCTTTGAAAGGTTTCTATGCAAATTTAGAGGTTCTTCATGGAACCATTAATGCCAATAAAGTGTTCCAGGTCTTTTGGTGTGAAAAACTAGACTAAAATTAACCACAATCCGCAGTTACAAATTAAATGATTGATTATTAACTATTTCTGAACTGTTCTGAATGTTCAATTTTAACAACTTACAGGCAGTGAAAAACAATTTAAATTTTCAGAAGGCTTGGAAAATAGCAGAAGATCATAGTTTTATGAACCATGTTTATGACACTTTCATTATACATCCCTGAAGCTTGAACGCTGCAGTTCCCAGAGGGGATAACTGAATGGAAAAAAGTGATGTTTACATTCCAGAAATGAACAAAAGAATATCTGACATATTTAAAATTATAATGTAAAATGATCCAGTTTTGGGTGAAATGTTTTTTAAAAAGGTTGTGTAGACAACACTGGTCTTATTTTCACTTGACAGATGAGGGTGGAAGAGGGTGAATTATGACAACATAAACAGGTAGATACAGGAATATAAAATGAACTTAAGAAATCAGAATACTCCTTTATGCACACTGCCAGACAACTTATTCACTTTGCAAAAAATGGTAAAGCATATCTCGGATGAGTGTCAACTTCCCAGAATTGTAATGATATCAAAATGCTTCGACGGTTGTAACATCAGTAGTACTACAATGGTGTTTGTTCATATGTGGTTTTGAGCAGACTGAGTGTGAGTGTTTTCACAGCATAAATGGACGGAGATTTTCCACTAAGATCTGTCAGCGGGGAATGAGTGAAAGTCTGCCTGGACCACGTCCACCAAAGGAAGATTCCAGATTAACGCTCTTGCCAATAATTTAATACAGACCACATGTGCTGGACAGCAGAGAAAGGAAGCTTATGAGCGAGAGGGACAACATAAGAAAGTCAGCTACTGCATTTCTTGCGAGCTTGAAAAAAAGACACATAACTCTGAAACACTCATTGCCTTCTTATGCATTTAATTGCTTTATCGTGACATTTTCCCTGTGGAAGCCATCTGTAGTCACCAAAACAAGGGCTGAATGCGTGACAATGGACACCTCGCTGATATTGTCTGGGTTAGAGAGTTTCCTGTGTGTTTGGAAAATGAATCAGAGATGACATCAATCGAGGAATAATCATGGAATGTTCTTGTGGCTCTGGGCAGATGAGTCATTGATAATCCAACGCCATTAACAAACACACTTTGGTCGTTGTTGGTGTGGATTGAAGCACATTTGGGTTTCAGCATCAGTAGATCTCATGGTAATTGTGGGAATCTCTTCTTCAGGGTGGCCGTGTCTCACTTAGTTCACTATTTTACCTTCTGAAGTGGTGGCATTAACCAATATGATTCATCATTTAAACTGTTGACGGTGGTGCTTTCATTGCAAGTCTGAAGCAAATGGAGTGGTTTGTGGCTAAACTAAAAATGACCTGCTTGTTGGTCGTTGGTACTTGGAGAACCAAATTGTAGTCGCATGCTTACAGTCCTGCATAAACTGGAGAAAATGTATGCAATGTTTTTGTCTTATTTCAGTAAATAGTATGACACCATTACTAGAATTATATTTTTCTAAAGAGAAAATTTTAGTTCTTTGCATTAAGAAAAAAAGTTCTTTTAAGAACTGTTCACTGAAAGGTTCTTTGGGGAACCAAAAATGGTTCTTGAAAACCTCCTTTTGGAAGCTTTATTTTTAAGAGTGTATGAATCATAGATCCTGCCGCCAATCATCTATCAGTGTTATTGATGTACCTCATTTCCACTCTAATATAGACCTTCAGGTAGCAGCCAGACTAAATTAATACAATGTGAACACTGATGATTGAGAAATCACTATCAGTGAATTAATGGTTGACGGAACATTTCAGACACCCTATAATTTAGATGAATCATTGGACACGTCTCATTATTCATAGACTCGAAGTAATATATGAGCACAGGCATCCAGAAACTATTCTCTTTGCTTTTGAAATATTTGCGAGAGGAGCCCATTTATGCATTGCACTCCAAAGGAAATATGTGTTGCTCTGCAATAAGTGTGAAGAGATGAGGAATATTATTTTAATGTCCTCTCTAAATTTATTCATTTTAAAAGACTGAATAAAAAAAAGACTGTGAGATTGCCTTCAAATGTATGGGCCGCAAACCTCTCAATTTCACATCCAGTCAGTCGCACTGATTTGAGTCTCATGAGCCTTCAGTGCATGAAATTAGCTTCATTTCAAGACAGACATTATCGATGTAAACATCCAGTTCAGCGAGTCGTAACTGCAATGACAGATTGAGTGAGTTGTTTCAGTCAAAGAATTGTCAGACTTGAGTGTAATTTAATCATTAAAAGAATCATCTCAAATGAGTTATTTTTTGTGAGTCGGATTACACTGCTTGCGTTGTGTGTTTGTTTTTGTATGCAGATCCCGAGGACATGGTAACTCAAGAGAAAGACATGCGCTGTCTTTTATCAACTGCTGACAGTTTGGCTCTTGTCAGCAGCCATTTCACATTCAATTCAGTCTGTTAAGTTAAAGTCTCAATTTGGGCAAATACTGTCATAACTGTGATACCAATGATACTCTAAAGTTTCTACCAACTGAAACACAAAGAGCACCTTTTATTTAGGCCAAAATGTAATCGTCTTTTTCGTTTGTAATCATTTAACAGAAGAAAGAAATTCATACATGCTTGGAATGACACGAGGGTGAGTAAATAATGACAGAACTTTTGGGTGAATGATCCCTTTAAGGCTGTGAGTTTTGCATATATAATATATGGCACATTTGCTTTGAACATTTTTATTGTAATATCAACAAAACCATATTGCATTTTTTCAGATGGAAAAGGGTTACCAGTGAGCTTAAACTATAGCTCACACTGAAATGAACATTAGCCTTACAGAATACACTCAGATATGAACAGCAACTCATAAGCTGTTGTAAGATACTGCACTGAACTTAAATAAACAATGTAAGATATGAGATTTATAATATATTACTAGGGGAACTTTAATCCATTATAATTTATGTGGAAATTAAACCATGCGTTATAAATGTGTTATAAATGATCATGCTCTTAAAAGTTATAACCACAGACAGGTAAGTATTATAATATATTATAACTGTTTCTTCAAGAGATGATACAACATTTGTATGTTTTTGCACAGATTATAATGCTTTAGGAATAGCGTTACAATGCACAAATAGAAAGCGTTAAAAACATTAAGTGTGAACTTATTGTTAAATGATCAATTCTGTAAAAATGTTCACATATGGGTTGTACAAACAAATACGTGCTTATCCCCAATTAGTGTCTGAGATGTAAAGTTGATGTTTGTTTTGTTTGGTCTGTTAGTGTGTATGTTCTGCACCATGGCTTCAGTCCTGGACACACAGATTTTGTTTCGTCTATCAGGCAGGAGAAAAATAACACTAAACCATGGCTGGCTTCAGTTTACAGTTTAGATTGGAAGAGAGGGAAATAATACTCTGTGTTTGATATGTAACATTTACGAAGGCTTTCCCTAAATATCTCACTGATCACAGAGCACGCAAGCAAACGTGAGCTAAACAACCATTTTATGGCGCCTAGATTTACCATGCTGTTGCAATACTCGAAGCTGGAAATAGCAGTGTGTTTCCCTTCCTTGAGTTCTGAGAAGTAAAACTCTGACTTGACTGTATCATGTGTTTCCATTTCTCTCCTCTGTTCTGATGTTTCTCCTTCAGCTGTATGGAATGCATGGAAGAATCCCTCCCACAGTATGAGCCAAAAGATAAAAAATCCTAAAAAATCCTGCCATTATGGAGTTACACATCTGCTTCAACACTGACAGCTTTACTGTTGGTTTCTCAGTTTGGAAGATTAAAGAAAGAGTGGCAAAGGGATGAAACGTGTTACAGAATATAGTTTTAGTTATAGTTTTTAGTTTGTTTGAAAATAGCTGGGTCTCCATCCAAACATGAAGCGAATCTTTTCAAAGAAAAAAAAAGAAACAAATGTGAACTGGGTGTGTTTCCATCAAGTTGTTCGAGCGGATGATGTAAAAAATGGAAAGACACCATCAGTGAAAACAGCTGTTTAGTCTCGTGGGTTTAATGTTCACTACATCATAATTTATGCAACAAGTGCATTTCCATCATTATTCGCATTAACTCTTTTTTGCACAAGTCAAAAACCACCTCAAGCATGTGTAAAAACTTTTTTACAATTTTTTTTTTTCTAAATTAGGCATTTCCATCACCTTTTCTGATGCGATATTTCAAATTGTGCATAAAACAGGGTGATGGAAACATAGCTAATAAGCGTTTCTCACAGTACACATTGGCTATGATTCCATCCAAAGTTGCTAAATAAACTGCAAAACTGGAATATCGCATAAAACATCTGTGAATAAAGCACCATTTCCATCCAGTATAGTCAAAGAGAACAAACGCATCATTTCCTCATAAGCTGGCACTAAATATCAAAAAGAAAAATGAAATTCGCTGCAATAGGAAAAGCCACTGTAGGCCTTTTTTGTCTATAATGAATTATTTGAATCTTAGAGCATGTCATCTTGTGCTCAGAGACAGAAGCCTGCTCTTTGGGAACGTAGTCGTAGTCATGTAAATCAGTTCTGGAAGGAAATAATACCGAGCCACTTTGATGACACACTTTGGATAAGGCATTTCAGAATTTCAGATGCTGTGCAATGAGATTGGTCCATTGGTTGAAGCAAAATCACATGACTTTTTTGATGCACATTAATGAATTTATTTGGTAAATGTTTTTCTATCGTAGTTTATGTGCATTTCTTCTTATTGGATAAAAATTTATCTATTTATCTCAATTGAGCGCATAATTTTAGCAGATTAAAACTGTGGACAGTTTCCATTTTGTGATGATACAAACAATCAGGAAGTTGAGAATCACAAAAGTATATCGCTACATGGCAATGGGAATGGAAATTTTATTTACATAGTACCATTAAATACAACCCAAGTTGCCTGATATGCTTTACAAAAAGGTAAATAAAAATTTCCAAATAAATGAAAACAATAAAATGAGAAGCAAGAATGCTTCACCATAGATTGTATGCCTTATCAAACAAATAGGTTTTTAGGTTGGACTTAAAAACAGATACAGAGAGAGCAAGTCTGATAGAAATGAATGAGTCATTTCAGAGTCTGGGGGGAGCTACAGAGAAAGAACAGTCACCTCTAAAATTCTGACTTGACCTAGGGATGGACAACAGTCTCTGGTTGGATGACAGGAGTGATCTGGTCAGATGAAGCTCAGTCAGAAAGGTATGATGGAGCCACCATTTTATGATTTGTAGATGAGAAGCAAGATTTTAAAATCTACTCTGCAACTAGTGCAGGGAATGTAAAACAGAAGTGATATGGTCCAGACTTTGAGCGCCTTTCAGGAGTCTACACTCTAAAAAATGCTGGGTTATTTTTTAACCCAAATGCTGGGTTCAGCCTGCTGGGTCATTTTATTGGGTTGTTTTTAATATTTTTACCTAGGTGCTGGGTTATTTTAACGCTGGGTTATTTTTTTCTACCTAACTGCTGGGTTGATCCTGTCTCTGATGAAACTTCTCAACAATACAGCTGCTGTGAGCACAGGCTTTTTATGGTCACAGGAGAAAACGGTTCTTAGCGCCGCTGCTGCCGATTTGGTGCACTCTTTCTCGGAAATAAAAGTTTGTATACATTTTATTTCATTTATAAAGTCTTTAATATTATTTTACGCAACGCAACATAAGGATGAGATGTCAGCTGCGTCAGCGGCTGTCGTCGTTTCGCGCTGGAAACACCTTTGCCTTGCATAACATAAATGGATTTTATTCGTTATAATACTGAGTGCATCTGATGTTAAAATATGTTCTCTAATTTCATTACTGTTTGTTTTTGGACAGGTTTTGGAGTCAGTCACACCATCTCTCAAGTACGAGTGAAACGTGAGGCCGCGGTCTAAAGTTCGCAGTTCCCCCGCAAACAGCAGCCCTTCACCTGCTCAGATTTCGGCAACACAGCGATTACAGAGAACGGTTGAATACACTTAAATTAAAATGCTACTTCTACATATACCTTTTTTTTCTAAAATGCTTGTTTAATGAGTTTAAATGTATGTAATATTGTAAACGATGCTGTTTTCACCCAAATAAATTCAATTTGTCTTGTATATTGGCCATGGGTGTTCTTGCTTAATAATAAATGTTCATCTTTTGATTATTGCTGTTGCCAGGGGCGTCATGCACTCATAATTTTTGAGGGGGCACGAGTTGGTGGTGATGGTGTTTTGGGGGGGGGGGGGGGGGGGTATTGAGGTCGTCATGTGACACAGCAGCCACTACAGCACTTACGTTTTATTTATTTATTTTCCTTTTTATTCGAAACATTCCCAAACGCATTAACTATATCATGAAATATCTTGATTCTCACCTAGATTATGTTAGTTGATCTAGTGGAGATGGTCAAAGTAACCTAATAATGTAATCTATTAATTAGGCTATGCATAAAAACCTGTCTGTTTACTTAATTAACAGATATGGGTGTCATGCCATAACATATTTTAATACTATATTATATTTAATATGAATTTAACACTGAAAGTTAATATGAATAAAAACATAAGTTAGGCTACTAATCACTTTCATTGTACAGAAAGAGAGCAAAGAACGTTTAAATTATCAAAGAACATTTTTACTGACAGTCTAGAGTTCTCAAAAACTCCCATTAAAATCACTAAAGCTGTTTACACTATGAAATGAATATCTTACTTACATATTCTTACACACATTTGCACTTTGTTGTTTCCAACGAGAGAATTCGCCAGAAAGAGGTGTTCAGTCAGCAAGCAAGTGAAGAAAACACCGGCATCTTAGCGATGACTCATCTGAACGCCTCTGATTGGTCATTGCACTCATAAGCTCAACAGAATTGTGTGTGATTGGTTATAATGTACAATGCTGTACAAACGCGTCTGTATCTGGCTCAGCGCCAGCCAGCGAACGCAGATTTGAATTTCGCAGCTGATGATAGACGCACTGAACGTTCTAATCACGCTAGTGTGATTGTTTTAAATATAGAAAATATTAATCGGCTGTTTTTTGTCTTTTGGAAGCTGCATTCAAAATCCACTTGGCTCAAAAATCGGGGGGGGGGGGGCGTGCCCCCTCACTTTCAATGGGCATGACGCCTCTGGCTGTTGCCTATAGTAATTCTGTGTATAATTTTTAATTTCCAGCCCATTTTAAGCCAGCAATATAATAATTTTTAAACAATATGGGTGGGTTGCACCAATAAGGATTAAATTAAGCAAAGTTTAGAGCTAATCACTTAAATTAAACAACCCAGCATGTAAAAGGTAAAAAGGTCTAACCCAGCATGTACTCTGTCCAATATTTACCCAGAACTGGGTTGCCAAATAACCCAAGTTTGGTTGTTTTTAATCCAGCATTTTTTAGAGTGTAGACACATCTTGAACTAACTGTAATCGGGACAGAGCTAATTGGCTAATTCCAACAAGAAGGGAATAGCAGTAATCCAACCTGGCAGAGATAAATGCATGGATTACTTTTTCAAAATTTATGAAAGAAATGTCTTCAAAAACATAGAAAGCCCACTAAGATTTATTTTGGGAGTACTGAGTGAATCTGAAGGTCCAAATACAATAATTTCCATTTTACTCTCATTTAAATTTAAGAAGTCTAGAGACACCCAGGCCTTTACATCTGACAAGCAGGCCATGAGACAGTCCAGACGGTCTGAATTTCATTTTAATGGCAGATAAACTTGGGTGTCATCAGCATAACAATGCAATGGCAGCCCACATTTTTTAGAGATAGAACCAAGTGGGAACATGTATAAAGAAAAAAAAAAAGAATGGGAGCCAATACAGAACCATGAGGAACCCAACATGATAAACGAGCATCACTAGAAAAGTGATCTCCAATATTAACAGAGAAACTTCTGTTGGTAAAATATGATTTAAACCAATCCAGGTCACTACCTTTAATGCCTGCACAGTGCATCAAATGGGCAATAAGAGCAGCATAATCTACTGTATCGAATGCAGCAGTCAAATCTAAGTTGCCAGAATCACAAATTACTAAAGCATTGTTCAAAATCTTCAGCAGTGCAAGTCTCAGTAGAATGATATTTTCTAAAACCAGAAATTGTTCAAAAATCATATCAGCTTGAAAACTCTTAATGATACTTAGTGACTCCAAAATCTTAGTGATAAAAGACAAATTGGAGATTAGCCTACACTGTGGCGTCTAGGTTATGTTTTTTAAACAAGGGGAGGACTATTGCAAGTTTTAATAAATCAGGTGCAAGACCAGTTTCCAACTTATCATAGTCATGAGATGCAGACCAACTACATCAAAAAAACTTTTATAAGGCTTAAGGCTGGCCGCACACTAGACGATTTTCAAATCTTAAACAATTTTAAAACCATGGGAGACCACAGACATGAAGAGAGTTCAACCAATTTCTAGCCTTATAATCTTTTGAACGTGCACACTTGACGATTCGAGCAGACTGTGAGACCACACACTTGTTGATTGTAGGAACGATTTCACAGTGACACGTTATCTCACGGAGATAAAAAGGGATCAAACATGACTATAGAAGAAAAACAAATGGAAGACAGTCGACATTGTCAGCTGGCTCTCCCGCCTTGCGTTTTGTTTCACAGTGAAAAACAAAGTATAACAAAGAATATGAGTGATGTATTCTGCTTTCGTGGCATTTTTGTGGCTGCCAAGTTTCAGCTATAGAAGCAGGCAACATCTGGTAAGTGACGCTCGCTCGCTCTCATTGGCTATCGCGGGTATCACGTCACAGGCAGTCCGATCAAGAGTCGTAAATAGACTTGTTTGAGATGAGCAAAATCTGCACAGAACCGATCACCAGTGATCACCACAAGATGCATGCTGCTTAGAAATGTGTCTGAATTAGGTCCGACTTGCTGGGATGTCATGCTGACGTGTACCATAAAACCTCTTGCGACGGCGAGGCGACTGTGTCGGATTGCGCAGTCGGGAGCAGTTGCTCTCTACCGACTGTGCTCATCAAAGCATGATGGGAAATGACTGACTGACAACACAGCTTAATGCTCATTGGTTCAGACAACCATGATGTTGCGTTCTCTTCTAAAATGTTTTATTTTTTTTATCTGATTTCATGCGATTATGTATTTAAATTAGGCATGAATATTCCCAAACGCTATGATGGTGTGATCTCTGTGTGAGATATGTGATTGTTGTCATATTTCTATAAAAATCTAAAATACATGTTTGTATTAAAGTAAAAATGGATGATAAATACGCTGAACATATGGAATGAAATAGCAAGCACTTTAAGTGTCTTGTTCATCATATTTATTTTCATATAAAGCAACAGAACTGAAATTATATCATTTATCAGCAGCACAGCATATTAGTTAGAATAACACAATATCTGCCTTTGACCTCGTAGGTATATGTTCCACTTTGAACTGTCCGTCTTGACTGCACTTATTTCACTCCTGCCCTCACTGCAGCCATCTACTCTCACCTACATTTCAGGCGAGGCGAGGCGCATCTCAAACAAGCCTGTTATCAAACATGTTTGATATTTACGATTTGAGTTCGGGGACGCTCCGTCTCAATTGGGAGCAGTTAAATAATCGTAATAACACCACACAATAGAGGATTTTTTGGACAAATAATCGCTTGCGACAAGCCGCGAATTGGGCCACCCCCCCGATCGTTTGGGGGTGCAAATCGGCCTTAAAATCGTCTAGTGTGTGGCCAGCTTAAGGAAATATGGAAGAATAATATCAATAGATAATTTCAATAGTATCAATATATGCGAATATACTGTATGTTTGCAGATAAAATTGGACATACCATATAGAGAGCTAAGAAAGTATATAGTTACATTTTGCTATGAAATACAATCAGGCAATTGAGATTTGTTATATTGTATATACTGCTTTATGTGAGTGTATGAATGTGGATAAAGTTGGATATAATATGTATTCTTTATACTTTATATTGTCACGAATCCTGTTTTCCGTCTGCTCGCCACCAGATGTTGCCTTCCAGTTACATTGACTCTCACACTACACAAATTGTTGCATGTCACCCCGGACTACATTTCCCATCCTCCACTGCACTGATTACATACACAGCTGCAACCAGTCAAACACACTTTAGAAGAGATGGACTTCCTCTTTCTGATGGCCGAGTATTGTAAGCACATATCGCTACCCTAGCTGATAGCTACTTTACGGAGCCTGCTCTAGTTTTCTTAGTCTAGTCATAGTCTTCAGTGTTGCCAATTTAGCGATTTTGTAGCTAGATTTAGCTACTTCCCCACCCCTTTTGAGACTTTTTTCAAAAGTTTAGGGACAAATATAGCAACTTCTTGGACAAACCTTATCTAAGTTTTTATCTTGCCCACTGATCTATATTCATCTTTATATAGATCAGTGAATTTGCCATTATGATGTCATCTAGTGACATTTAGCTACCAGTTTTAGCTACTTTCAATTGAGAGCAGTTGGCAACACTGATGAACACTGACCCTCGCCTGATTACTGGACTACTCTTTTGTCTTGCCCTCGATATACCTGTGTGCCATTGTCTGACCCTAGCCTGTTTTTGACCACATCTTTTAATAAAGCTTTGCAAATGGATCCGCACGCCTCTCGACCTGTTCACTCCATTACATATATATATATATAGAGAGAGAGAGAGAGAGAGAGAGAGAGAGCTGTGCAATAACACAGTTTATATTTTGCACAATATAAACAATAAGCATAGCTGAGATTTGCTATATAGTGCATACTGCTTTACATGTGTGTACTGTACAGTATGTATGCAGGTAAAGTAGTATATACTATTCAACTGAATTAAATCGTATAGAGAGAGCGAGAGAGAGTGAGAGAGAGAGACTGTTTAAACAGCACAGAGAATATACATAAAGTATACAAGCACTCAAAAAATCCTATAAAGAAACCACAGCTCAGTGTGCTCAAGCCCAGGGAATTGTCTGCAGAGGAAACGCTGTTGAATGCAGGTAATTTCACAAGATTTGGATGTAATTGTTTTTCCATAATTCAGCGCTGTGAAATGGCCTGTGGGCTGAGTTGAAGTGGACATGCTCCAAGAAAAGCTGGAGCTGTTGTCAGACAAAAGATCTGGTTATTAATCACATGCTCCACAGTGAAGTCTTTAAATCTACCTTGGCCAACGCAACACCCAATAATGATGCTGTTTGAATGTCATTGAAGTATTATGTCCATAGTCAGCTAAAAAACTGCTGAAATAACGATGGAATCAGCAGCATAATCAATTACACCAATCAACCTCCAGCTCACGAAAAGCTGGAAAGGAATCCCTGCACAACCTCCCACTCTCACGACTTGGTGGTGTTCTCCCATGATGCACTCTGGAAGAGAAATCACCATAACATTTGTTTGTGGCTTTCAAGTCTGGAAATCAGTTTGGAGACTACACCGCACTTCTAAATCAAACGTGCAATGTTCAAAATTGTATTTCTAATATAAACATAGTAAAGTTTGAAAGTATTTTTGAATAATAATGCTATCGGTGAAATGCGTCAGTCAAAACAAGCAAAACATTTCATACCCCGGGATATTAGAAATGTGAGATTTACGAGGTAGCTTTAAAGTTCAGAGCCATTTGGTCTAAAATTATTCTCATTTCTTGTCTGCAAGAGTTCAAAATAGATAAATCATAATGACTTTTGCCATGAATTTTCTCCTTTCTGCCTCTGTCAAAGCTGTTTATGAGAGCTTATGCCAATCTCTTGCTTTATATTACAATTTTTAATGGAAATGAGATGATATTCTATCATAGATTTCCTCCGGTGTTCTATGTCCTCTCTTGTCCACGTGCCAAAGTGGTAGGAAAATTCCTTGAAAAAGTCTCCAAAAGCAACAAGAGCAGACAAGCTTTCCAGGTGATTTTGTGTTTAGCAGAAACAGCGGCACGCAGGATCGTGGCAACTTGTGCAAATACAGCGCTTGAGAGCCAAAGTGTCTGGGGTCGCCCATTACTCACAAAACACTTTTCAAGAGACAACTGATATATATTTGTGTGAAAACAGAACAAAGAGAAAGCTCGCCTGCGCTGACGTTGTTTGTGCAAAGCTGTCATTTTAGATTTATCCATACTTGATTACGTTTGCTGTCTCATTACATATATCATCATATGCTGTTGTTACTGTTTTTCTGACTGTCAGTCATTTTAATATTAGAAAAAATAAACTGCTGTCTAATGACTTACGATCAGCTACAGATGTTATTTTCAAATGGCTGAGGTAATATCTTAATCCTGTGTTTTTATGTGGGTTTGGCGATGTGTTTTTGTAGGTATTTTTCCAGGTTGACGGTAAATCTCAAACATTACATGACTAACAGATTTATTTATGTGTCATTGTTGTAATGGCTAACTTAAAAGTTGCTACAAACTTAACTTAAACTTAAAACTACAAACTTAATCTCAGCTTTTTCAGTAGCGAAACAAAAGTTCAGGTGCATTCAGTAGATTTACCATTTTCTAACTGAAGATTACATTGCTTAATTTTATAACTTATTGTATTGCATGTAATTCATTTTACAGAATTCATTTGTTCAATATAATTTATTTTTTAAAACAGTATTTTTTGTAATGTGTTCTTGTTTTGTAGGCAAAAAAAGTAAAATAGTAAAATAATTTGTAAAATACCATAGTTCACCACTTGCAAAAATATCAATAAAAGAATTTTCTAGCTTTGCTATTTATATTTCATGTAAATTTATCTGTTTTACAAACGAGGACAATGGAAACAATCAAAATCAACAAAAGAGCAATATGCAAGTGCTATAACAACTCTCAGTTAGCTTAACGCAGTACACGTAGCAAGGTTTTTTTTTTTAATTATATAATAAATAAAAAGAAAACAGACAGAATAGAAAAAAAGAATAGAGCAAGCTAGTGTTAGTGGCCTTTTTGCTTTTGTTAATTGTATAATAAATAAAAAGAAAAGGAATAGAGAAGCTAGTGTTGTTGTTTTTTTTTTTAAAGAAAACAAGCAGTTAGTAAATGAATAGCGTGCACGTCTAAAAGGGGCAAATTTTTTCAGGGGCGGGTCATTCCACCAGGAGGGAATATTTAATTTAAAAGTCTGTGAAAGCAATTTTGTGGCTCTTTGGGATGGCACAATAAAGCAATGTTCACTTGCAGAACGCAAGCTTCTAGAGGGCACATAATCTGAAGTAATGAATTTAGATAAAGGGGTGCAGAGCCAGCGGTGGTTTTGTAGGCAAACATTAATGCCCTGAATTTTATGAGAACAGCTATTGGTAGCCAGTGCAAATTGATAAACAGAGGTGAGACGTGCATACTTGTCGGCTCATTAAAAATTAATCTTGCTGCCGCATTTTGGATTAATTGTAAAGGTTTGATAGAACTGGCTGGAATACCTGCCAAGAGAGCACTGCAATAGTCCAGCCTGAACAGAACAAGAGCTTGAAGTAGTTGTGAAGCATATTCCGATAGAAAGGGCCAGGGGCCTCATGTATCAACGCTGTGTACGCACAAAAACTTTGCGTATGGCAGCTTTCATGCTCACGGTCAGATTTACTAACAGTGAAATTAACGTGAGAATGTGCATTCCTCCACGGCAACTTCATGTCTGGCGTATGTACATTTCTTGTGGTTTTTGTCCGTTGGCAACTCTTAGAGGCAATGAAGTGAAGTTGCAAACAGACTACGAAGTGTTCTACAAGTCTATCGCACCACCACCTATAAGAAACATTGCTATTAATTTGTAACTGATAAAATAGGCTAACTGACATACTACTGTCACACGAGCCTTATGGGAATATTCAGTTATGTAATTAAATAAGAACATATAAAAGCATGTGCAAATTGATACAACCCTTAGTCTATGGCAATGGCAGCATTGGCCTTATTAGAGGACATTGCCAATGGCAGAATCCGAAGAGAACAAGTTTTTAGGGACCACAATGATTTTCTGGACCACGATAATGACTGGCTTATCAGCCGTTTCAGATTTCCAAGGGTTATCCTCTTGGAGCTCTGTGCTGAGTTGGGTCTGAATTTGGAGAGAGAGACAGCGAGGAGCCATGCATTACCCGTTCCCTTACAGGTGCTGACAACACTTGGTTTCCTGGCAACTGGTTCTTTCCAAAGGGAACTGGCAGACCCGCTCAGGAATAAGCCAGTCGTGTTTGAGCCGCGCAATGCCAGCTGTATGGGACGGGATCATCCGCATGTCTACCAGGTATATAAGGTTCCCATACGATGCAGTTGACCAGCCAAACATTAAAGCACAATTTGCAGTTTTCCTAATGTAATCAGAGCGATCGACTGCACACACATTGCTATAAAGGCACCATCTGAAGAAAAATTTGCATATGTGAATAAGGAAACATTTCCATTCAATAAATGTGCAGATAATATGTGATGCTCAAATGCGCCTAACAAATATTGTGGCAAGGTGGCCTGGGTCAACCCATGATTCATACATCCTTACAAACGACAGCATATGACATATCATACATATGACAGCAGCCATATCACCCTGCAGCCCAAGACTAGTTGCCCACTGAAGCTAAGCAGGGTTGAGCCTGGTCAGTACCTGGATGGGAGACCTCCTGGGAAAACTAGGTTGCTGCTGGAAGAGGTGTTAGTGAGGCCAGCAGGGGGTGCTCACCCTGCAGTCTGTGTGGGTCCTAACGCCCCAGTATAGTGACGGGGACACTATACTGTAAAAAGCACCGTCCTTCGGATGAGACGTTAAATCGAGGTCCTGACTCTCTGTGGTCATTAAAAATCCCAGGATGTCCTTCGAAAAGA